>JAODAL010042137.1:0-35153 GCA_025379985.1 Phyllomedusa bahiana | reverse complement strand
GTTTTTGGGGGCACTAGGAAATAAGACCTAATAAATACATTTCGTTTATCCTTCAGATTTTTTTTTTGTGGGGCACAAAAACCTGAATTTTAGGAAGGCTAATTTTATTTGTTAAACCGTATTGACGGGGCAAATGTTTAAAAAAGGGCAAAACAAATAATAAATGGGATATTTTTAAAAACACCCTAGGTGCCCACTGTGAGAATACAAGCTTAGGGGAAAAAAATAATTAAAACGGGAAAAAAACCAATGGGACAACAGGATTAAAAAGGAAATAAAAAAAAAAAAAAGTTTTTCATTACAAAACAGGAAGGGCAGTAAAAGAGGCACTAAATAACATAAGGAAAAAATATGTAAAAAAACATAAAGGCAGCAAAGCTGGAGACAGAAAACCTATTGCCATAGAAAGAAAAACTAACCCCAAAATATTTTTTAATATATAAATGTAAAAAGTTTTAAAACAAAAAAATGTTTACCCCTTAAAAATTTTTGAGGGGGGGAACTGTAAGGGCACAGGAAAAAAAGAAACCCCTATAAACAATTTTTTCTCCCCTGTTTTACTAGGAGGGGGCCCTTCCTTTTGATGAGAAGAGGGAGAGGTAAATCCAAACTTAAATGTTTCTTTTTAAAACCCAGGAAGAAGTGCACCCTTTCTTAAAAATATTAAAAGAAAATCCCAGGCCCCTGATGGTTTCACCCGCGTGCCTAAGGGAAAGTTAAGGATGTATAGTAGCCCTTATTCTTAATTTATGGACTGCTTAACGGGTATGTCCCAAAAGGAGGGATAGCAAATGTGGTGCCATATTAAAAAAGGGTCAAAAAATGATCCTGGAAAATATAGGCCAGTAAGCTTAAAACCCTGTTTGGGGAAAACATTTGAAGGTTTTCTTAGAGATGCTACCTGGATTTTCAGAAAATAAACACCATTCCGCATGGGTTTATGAAAAGGGTCGGTCTGTAAAAATAAACCTCAGCTTTATAGGAAGTTGTTTTAGACTGGACGGGTGAGGCACTGGATGTCATATATGGTTGAGGATTTTTTTCGACAAAGTTGAAATCGGCAAGGGGTTTTTTTGGTGATGAAATTCAGACATGCGATAATTAAGGGTTAAAAAATGGATCTCTATTAAGATCGGCTTTTTGGGGCTTCCTGTAATTTTGGCGGCCAGCAAATCAGATTACAGAATAGAGCAGGGGAGATGGTTTCACGTCATGAGGATGTGTATGGTTGCGATTGGCTGGAAAAAAAACATGACCTGTTATACATAGAACGCATTTCCCGTTTCAGCCTCAGGTCCTCAGGTCCTAGGGTGGGACCTGGCTTGCCTGTGGCCAAACGTCAGCGAAAATTAGTCTATTTCTGCACAGAGAACCTTACTATTAGCTGTTATCTTCCAATTTTATTATATTAGAGATTTGAAGATTCTTGTATTAGCTAGAGAATTTTTAAAGGACATCTACCGCTTTAAATTCACGGGGGGGGGGGGGGGGGCCCCGGGGGCGAACACAGAAAACTTATCTATAAAGAAACTGGATAAAGTTCACCCAAGACTTAGTGTGACATGTGGGAAAAAATTTTTATTATTAACAGTTTGCTATTGAAATATTTCCTGGTATTGGGCGTGACTAATATTGGATCACTCTTTCTAGTAATGCAGGTCTTTTTGTTGGTGCAAAACTCCATTTTATTATCAGTATCTTTCAGATATGGTTCATTTTAATTTTACCCAACCCCCTTGCTGTTGTTTATATCCCCTTGCATTTTAATTACAATCCAGCAATTTTGTAGCAGCGCAGGTTGTTTGTTCCCAAAAATACCGGTATCATAGGGAAAAAACACGTTCGTGTTTTTTGACTTTTGCGCACCCAATTGTTCTTTATGCAGCATCCACGAAAATTTTAAAAAACAGCAATTTATATTACCACAGGTGAATTAAAAAGGTGAAAAAAATCCCGTGTATCATACAAAAATAACAGTTATTTTTCTTTGACTTTTGCACACCCCATTGTTCATTGACGCAGATCCGTAAATCTTAAAACAGAAATTTATATTACCAAGGTGATTGAAAAGGTGAAAAAAAATACCGTTTTTTTATCCAAACATAACGTTACGTTTTTTTGATTTTGCCCCCCAGAAATTGTTCATTGACGCAGCTCCACGTAAAATAAAACGCAATTCTTATTCACCACAGGTGAATTGAAAGGTGCAAAAAATACCGTTTATTATCCCAAAATAACAGATGTTTTTTTTTGGATTTTTTGCCCCCCAGATTTGTTGAAAACACCTTGCAGTTAAATTTGACCCAGCAATTTGGTTTTGATTAGGGTTTGAGAATAGCTGTGATTTACGTTTTTTAAATAAGAGATTTCCCAAAAAACTATTCCATACCTTCTAAAATTTTTTATTTCTAAAAGGGGCAAAATGAGGTGGTAAGCGGAAAAGAGGGGGGTACACTGGAGGAGAGGTACGAGAGAAGGTGCTCCTTCCATTCTGGCGAAAACCCGCATGCCCGGATGGGTCGTTGCGGACGTCAGGTGTAATCGCGGGTCGGGGCCCGGGGAATCAAGTAACGAACTCGCGCCAATCTGTCCTTCAGGGTTAATGCAACCTCATCTAGCAGTCTTACCCCCTCGTCCCGCAGTCACGGCCACAAATGTCTCATCAGCTCATCAGATGTCCAAAATGAAGCAGCCCAAATGTCAACCGGTACCCCCCCTGTGGTAACCATTGTCTGGGGACCTCTTTGATGACAAAATGGGGTTTGGGGGGTCGAAGCATGTTAAAAGTCAAGAGGTGTTTTTAGTTGCTCTGACGCCCATTACTGAGCCCAAGAGGGGGGAAGGGAAACCCGGGTCAATCTGAAAAAAATCCCGGGCGGGGGCAACGCCTTGTAGTGCCCCTTGTTGTAGCCCGCAGCTTTGGAGCAGAAAGTCAGGACGACCAAGTCCCTTTTTTGATGATGATGACAAATTGCGGATCATCCTGGTTTTTCCCAAACAGAATTTGCTTGCGAGCGCTTATCAGTGGACAGGGGGAAGGGACGAGGGGTAGTGTCAATACGGGTCCCGCCAAAAAAAAGGGGAGGGCGGTCCAGAAGCCCGTGATATGATTCCGCCAGCCACGGCCGAAAACCCCGCTCCTTGCTTTCCCGTCAAATGGGTCCGGGACCTCTCAAGCCGGGCCCCTTCTTTCCCCCAACCTCTGATTCACCCGCGTGTCAAAAGCGCCCCTTTCCCGTAAACGAAAAGTAGAGGCAAAAACCTTTTAATGGTTAACCACCACCAACTGTCTAGTCCATGCAGGAATGCATGAGTAAAATGGAGGGAAAATTTGGGCCCAAAAAAGGCCAGACCGACGCCGGGCCTCCAACCATTTCACACCCCTCTGTCCCCGCCCCCTTTTCCTCCCCCACCCCCAAAGCATTCCCAGGCCCCCTTGTCTTCAGAGTCATGATCAGGGATCACCTCCGCTCCCTCCCCGTCGCCCATACACCGCACCCCCAAAGGACCCATCCAAACCCCCTTTCCTTGCGCCAGTTGACGACGACCCCGACAGCGACCAGTCTAGCAGCCAGCCTTCTGTCTTCCAGGTTTGGGAGCAGAAGAAACACTTTACCCAAAACCACCCCCAAAGAAAAAACCCTAAATGCGGCATTGCCAGGCTTTTGGGCCCCTTGGGAAAAATGTTGCCTTTCCGTCTGGTGGACACAGTGGGTTCCCCCATGTCATGGCCCTCGCCTCCCCAATCCCAGATGCCGAGAGCATTTTTTTTCCCCAAAAAAAGCCCCCCCCCGCCGGCCAGCCCACGTGTCATCTAAAATTTAAAGCGCGTTGTCTGCATCTGTGTCCGGAAAAGTCCATCTCACCACAGACACATGGACTAGAAAGCCGGCCAAGGGCTAATCTCTGTGAAGTCACTGGGTGACGGGTGGATGTCTCTGGGGGGTGCGGTGGCTCTCAGGCTCGGCGCACGCTCTTAAAAAAAGAGGGATGGTGGGGGTTTTTCCCCCCCCAAGGCCCTCTGGTGATCACGTGCCCCAGAGACACCGGCGGGTTGAAATTAATCTCCCTTTTGGAGACCGTCCCACACGGTCAGGAGCGGGGAGGCTCTAAGCAAGAACCCGAGCGGGGGCTGGGTGACAAAACCTTGTCCCAGGCAAGGTGGTGTGGATAATGGGCGAATCTGGGGCCCCCCCAAAAGATCGGTAGGCTGGACCCCCCTTTCCCCGGGCCATGTCATGAACCTTTCGTCCAAAATTTCTAAAGCGCTACCCGGGTCTGGACTTCCTGCTAAAGAGGCCGGGGTCTGAGTTCCCCTTTCCCCGCGTTCGCACCTGTTCATCCCGCCTGGCTGCGTTGCAGCGTCGCTCGGCCTCCCCGTAACCGTCTCATTGTTGACGTGGCAAATGCGGGAATTCCACCCCCACATGCCCCAGCGATTGTGGCAGCACGCAATGCCTTTTAGCAGACGAAGTGAACATGGCCTGCAAGCAGCGGTGGGCCTGGGGTGTTAAAAACCAAAGAGAGTGGAGGAGGTGAAAGAGCTCTCACATTTTTGCCAGTTTTAAAAAGAACCCACAAAATGGTCAGTGCGGACAATGCCCCTTGTCAGCATGAGCATTGGGTGACTTAGTTCTGGAACGACGTTGGACACTCTAAAAAAACAGGTCCCCCCCAGTGACGGGGAGGAAGGACACAGATGCGGACAGGGAGCCTTTCTTCCCCGTCAAATCCCAAGGCCCAACGTTTACAATTTCATCGGTCTTCTTTAGGCAGGGGTTCGGGGTCCGAGCTAGTCAAGGGGGCGCATCATCCAGGGTGCATCATTCCAAATCAGGGCTGTGTTGAAGCTGTCCGGGAGGCAGGGGGGAGGAGGAGGGGGGAGGAGGAAGGAGGAAAAATTCCAGGGGCACCGGTTACGACGTCCCTGCCCTTGAAAAAGGTTGGCGCGATTTTGAGGCGGAGGAGGAAGATGGGAAGATCAGTTTTCTAGTGCCCCCCCGACCCAGGGCTTGGGAAATAAGGGTCCATCTCTCCATGAGTGCTTGGATGCTCCCCTTTCCTCCCAAAATGATCCCCCATTAAGGCCTCAAAATTTAACAACAGTTTTCTGGGTGGCCCCCTCCTGGAACCGGTCAAAACAAAATCAGCACTTTCCTTCACCCCCCAAATAGAGAGTAAAAAATTTAGGAAAGGAGACCTTGTATTTATCAAATGGAGACATCTGTTGGTCGCTTCACGTTCCCCAAAAAGTCACGGTGGGAAAAACATCAGCGCGTGACAGCGTAGAGTGCCAAGTAGGGAGCGGCAGCAGCGGCAAGGGGGGCGGAAGCCTAATGGGTTACCCCTGGCAATCTTTTTTTTTACCACCTCACCAACGCATGCAATGCAGGCACACATCCAACACCGAGATCAGCTTAAGATATGGTGCCGACTATCTGCGTTCAACACCAATTTTTTCATGTGTTCGGACCCCAAGATTCTGGGGATCCAAAATGGCGAATGGCCCGGCTGGTGTCACGCCATGGGTGTTGCCTGCCCAGCAGCCAGCGTATATTGAGGGACCTTCAGCACAGCTGGAGGGGGTCATTTTCAGACAAAACATCCCGGGTTTTCCACGTAATGGGATCTTTGACTTTAAACAAGATGAATCAGGTGGATCTTGATGATGTTGTGGCCCCCAAATTTCCGAGGTCACCGCTTTGCCGGCTATTAACATTCCTTTTTAAACAGAAATGGTCTCTTTGAAAAATTTTTTTTTTAAAAGAAATTTCTTACGCAAATTTTTATTTTCTTTTTTCCCCTTTTATTTTCTTTTTCTGTGAGGGGACAGCAAGGTTTCAAAAACACCTATTCCTTTTCTCATTTTTCTTAAGAAGTTTTTGCATTTTTTTAATGTTTTGGGTATGTTGTGTAGTTCAGCTATAATTATGGCCTTTGGAACGAAATGTGGGTTCTAAATGGATTTCTCCCTCACAATTTTTTAATAGTGGGTGAGAATCATATTATAATTTTTTTGGGGTCATGTGCTGTGAGTACAGCAATAACATGGTCCCTTTTGAACAGAATTGTGGGTTCTAAGTGGGATTTCTCCCTCACTTTTTTTAAAAGTGGTGGAGAAGTAATTTTTAAATTTTTTGGGTCATGCGTTTGAAATGCCAGCAATTACAGGCCCATTTTAAAAAAAATTTTTTTTTTCTAACAGAATTTTTTCTTCACAAATTGACCAAAGGGCTCAAGGGTCTGCTTTGAATTTTTGGGGGGATTTTTCTTTGAAAACAGCAAAAACTACGGGCTTTTTCAAAAAAATTTTTGTTTCTCATAGACATTTGTTCTTCACAATTGTCAAATTTGGCTATTGGGTCGGGTTTTGATTTTTTGTGGGCATTTTGCTGTGCATGCAGCTAACTCAGGTCCTATTCTAAAAAAGTTGTTTTCTAACGACATTTGTTCTTCACAATTGTCCAAATGGGCTCAAGGGGATGCTTTGAATTTTTGGGGGGGATTTTGCTGTGCATGCAGTATATACAGGTCCTATTCTAAAAAAAAATTTGTTTTTAACAGAATTTTTTCTTTACAAATTTTCCAAAAGTGGCTAAGGGTCATGCTTTTAATTTTTTTGGGGGATTTTGCTGGACATGCGCTATACTACAGGTCCTTTCTAAAAAATTTTTTTTATCAGAATTTTTTTTACAATTTTCAAGGGGCTCAAGGGTGAGGTGCTGTCAGAAACAGGAATAGGTAGGACATGTTAATGGACCAAAATTTTCAAAATGATTGTTTTTGCAAAATCTTTAAAAATAGCATCAATCCCCGTATTGAGACAACCATTTAATACAAAAAAAAAAGAAACAAAGAAAGGGGGATTCCATCCTTTTTAAAAATGTGTTTTTTAGAATTAAACTACTAAAAAAATTGATGTAAAAATATGGTAAAAAAATTCCCCTGAAATTTTACAAGGGGGGTACAGGAAAACTTGACCGATGGGGTTTTTCAGGAACAGGAGTATGGAGCATGGACGAAACAAAGTCAGGACAATTCCCCACGTTGATAAAATGGAAAAAGAATGCCAAGCAAAAGGGCACCCGGGTGTAAAAAGGGCGTTAACCAAACCAGTATTTCCCAAATGAAGTCAATTGGTCGCACTCAAGGAGGGGCAGCCTACCCCGGCCTGTGTTACTAGGAAGGTGGGGTTCTCACATTTCGCTTCCGCACCTGCTTCGCACGGGCAGTTTTTGTTGCTCGTCATCAGGGATTTTTAACCTGCGTGTTAAAAGATGCGGACGCCACCCGGGGTCTCACCGCACCCACGTAACCCGGCCCCTTGGTCAAATTTCCCGTTCAACTAAAATGGGGTTGAAAAAACTCCTTTTTTTTCCGGCACTTTTAATCTGGGGGTCAGAAAGGGTTTTAAAGGTATACTTGGCCCCCGGACAGGGACGCTATTGTCCCTTCAAATAAAATGGTGTTGAAAGACCCTTTTTCTGCATTTTTAAACGTGGGGCGGAAGGGTTTTTGGTCATTCTGCGGTACAGGACAGATATAAATTTGGTCCCGTTCAACAAAAAAGGTGGTTGAAAAACTCCTTTTTGGGCACTTTTTTAAAATTTGGGGGTCATGCCGGTTTTTGGGTATGCTGCGTTCCAGGACAGGGATTTCAATTAGTTCAATAACAGATGGTTTTAAATCTACTGCCTTCTGGCACTTTTTAAATTTGTGGGTGATGCAGGTTAAGGGTTAGCTGTGGTACAAAGACAGGGATAGTGAATGGTCTGTGACTTTTTTTCTGTAAATTTTATAACCTAAGTGTGTTTCCCAAGAGTACAATTTCCTTTGACTGTTGTGGATTTAGCTTCTCCAGCCTTGGTTTTGGGGTGTAATAATGAAAGGTGTTGTTCTCTCCCCTAGACTTTAAATGGTAATCGCTATAAACGTTTTCACTATCAAAAAACCTTTTCGATAGCGGCCGACTACACTACGATCATCTCGATAGCCCAAAGCAAACGTCAAAACTATCAAATTTTTCAGATTTTTTTAAAGCTTTTTATACAGTGCCACTAAAAGGTTGGTAAAAAATGAGAATGCTTGGACGGAGGAAAAGTATTCAAAAGGGGGGGGAAGCAAAAGGCTCAAAGATGAAAACAAAGGGGGGAATTTGGTGCTACTGACTGGATCCCTGTTTCTATTCGGTACACAGGGTCAGTTTGGGCAGTCCCTTTAAAAAATTTTTATTAAGACTTACACATGGATTGCACGTAGAAATTGATCTTTTTCAGTGATATAAAACTCTGTAAAGCAATAACCAATAGAGGAGGATGTGTTATTACAAAGGGGTCTGGTAAAATTGGAGACCTGGGGAAGAAAGGCAGATGAGGTTTAAAAAACAGATAAATGCAAGGTTATGCACGTAGGGAGGAAAAATCCATTACATGACAACATGTTTAATGGAAAAACGCTGGGTAAAAGTGACATGGAGAAGGACTTGGGAATCCTGGTGGACAGTAAACTTAATTGTAGCAGCAGTGTCCGACAGCAGCTGCCAAGGCAAATAGGATCATGGGGTGTATTAAAAGCTGCATATATGCACATGATGAGAACATTATTCTCCCATTATATAAGTCACTGGTTGGACCACACATGGAATATTGTGTACAGTTTTGGGCACCAGTGCACAGGAAAGACATTGTAGAGCTTGAACAGGTACAAAGGCAGGCAACAAAAATAATAAAAGGACTGGGTGGACTATAGTACACAGAAAGATTAGCAAGATTAGGGTTATTTAGTTTAGAGAAAAGACAGCTTCGGGGGGACATAATAAATATGTTTAAATACATCAAAGGTCAATATAGAGATCTCTCTGAAGATTTATTTATACCCAGGACTGTATCTAGAACAAGGGGGCATTCTCTACGTCTTGAGGAACGAAAGTTTATACATAAACATGGAAAGGGTTTCTTTACTGTTAGAGCAGTGAGACTGTGGAACTCTCTGCCAGAGGAACTTGTCATGGTGAATTCAATAACAGAGTTTAAAAAGGGTTTGGATGCAATTTTGGAGTGTAATAATATAACAAGTTATACTATCTAGGATTCTGGAGAGGGGTTGAACCAGGGATTTTTTAAGTGCCAGATTGGAGTCGGGAAGGAATTTTTTCCCTAAAATAGAGGACATTGGCTTTTTACCTCATTGGGGTTTTTTGTCTTCCTCTTGATCAACACTAGCAACACTTTAGCAAAATAGACTGAACTGGATGGACGTCTTGTCTTTTTTCAGTCTTACAAACTATGTAACTATATGTTGCCGATGTTGTTTGCCTCACATTTTGTACCAAATTATTAAGCAAGTGTTGCAGTATACTTTACTTATCAGTATTCTGATCAAGTATACATAAAGTCTAGACAAGGGTGTTGCTAGGCAGTTTCCCGGATAAAATGCCTGCTGCCTCAAACCAGTTGTCCACCAGCCCTCGCTATAGTAGCGTCGCATTGTTGGCTGTCTTAAGAGATCCAACAATGCAACAACTACTAGAGACTAAAACTCCGCCGCTGCAGCTTTCTGTGCAGTGCCAGAGAAAGCTACAGCAGCGGAGCTTTAATATCGTGAGTGCAATGTAATAACTGCCTAAAACATCCAAGTATGACCAGTGTGTTTCTCCATGTATCACAGATAGGCTGATGTCAGACTCTCTCCAATAATCCAACAATTTAACAAATTCTACAGTCAAAGTCAAGGCCCATAAACACCATATATTTTTATCATAATTATTTTTATCTATTATTTCCAAAGCCAGAACAAAAGTCTTTCAGGCAATATAAACATTCATTTAAACTATATGAATATAAATAAAACCTGTGATACATCCATGGAGACTATAACGTCCTTATAAGTTCCATTTGTGAGTCCATATTAGTTCAAGTCACGATAAACAAACCATACAGCCATGGAGGTAGCCGACCAGCAGATGTGACATTTCAGAGACCCAGCGCCTACAGTGCAATATACTTGCCTACTAAGGAGACCTATATACCTACCTCCCTGCTGTGGAGGACTATGTAAATTATGTACAGGGGGCCATATATGCTTGTCTACCAACTGAGGGGGCCTATCTACCGATTTACCAATGGTACCTATATACCTAGCTACCTACTAAAGGGACTCATATACCTACATATCTACTGAAGAGTCCTATATACCAACCTACCTACTGGAAGGGATATAGATCTACCTATCAACTGAGGGGACCTATACATCTACCTACTGGGAGGGATCTCTATATATCTCCCTATGTAATGTAAGCCTATGTAGGAATGATGAGTGATTCCCCAACCCACACAACAAGCACCCAGATTTTCTATGGATGGGGATGGGGTGTCACCATGCTTTCCTATAAAGGTTCCCAATAGGTATGGAGGTATATTAATCCCTCAGTAGGTAGGTAGTTATATCGGTGCTGCAAAAGTGAGGATTCTAAAATGTTTGTGTGGTAAATTCTGCAGAGACGAGTTGTGGCCAGATGTCGTCATCATGGCGGTTTGGACAGGATGGAGAGGAAAAAGAAAAGTGAACGACTTAAAGGAGATGTCTTCTGTTAGTCACAAGATGTAACTGCAACCTCACTTTTCATTTTCATGTATGGTCAGCTCATAGCTAGCTGCAAGCGACCTGTGCAGACGATATGAATTTGTGGTAAAACCCACGTAAGAAGTAACATTATTTGGTCTTAATTTTGTTTTTTCTTTTTTAGTAAATATAAACACATGGTATATTTGCTCCATGTATAGGTGTATTACTTGACAGGGCCGGGACGATGGGTAGGCAGAGGTGGGCGATCACCTAGGGCGCCACCTCTGCCAGGAAGAAAGGGGGCACAGTTCAATGTGTGAAACATGACTTTCTCAGCATCACCTGGCAGTGAGCAGCAGCAGCCGGCTTTCCCTATGTGCTGCTGCTAGGTTGTCTCTCCAAGCACTGCCCCCTTCATGTCTTATCAGGCATCTGAGAGAAGGCGGCGGCAGAGAAAGATGCAAATTACTTCCTCCTACTACTACGATCAGGACCGGAGGAAAGTGAAAACAGGAGCCTGTGAGTGCGGCGGCTGTTGACCCTTCAGCATTCTTCCTGTGTGCGGTGCAGAAAGCTCGTCTGATCATTCATTATGAACAGGTGACAGCCTTTCCGGCACAAACAGTTAAAAATAAGAGAGATAGGAGAGGAGTCACCAGTTCACAATGAGTCCTGCTGCTGGCCTCCCACCCCTCAGTGTGGACTCCTCCAGCTCTGCTGTGTTAACACTCTGCTGGATAGAAAATGTTGGCGGGCCTCCACACTGAGGCTGAAGTAATGACTCCACCCCCCACACCCAACTGCAACTGGTCATTCACTCACTGTGAACCCTTTCCCTCTATAGACTGGCTGTGTATTACATGATTTACCATATACTGTGTGTGTGTATATACACTCACCGGCCACTTTATTAGGTACACCATGCTAGTAACGGGTTGGACCCCCTTTTGCCTTCAGAACTGCCTCAATTCTTCGTGGAATAGATTCAACAAGGTGTTTGCAACGTGCTCAATTGGTACCAAGGGGCCCAAAGAGTGCCAAGAAAATATTCCCCACCATGCACCACCACACCAGCCTGACCGTTGGATACAAGGCAGGATGGATCCATGCTTTCATGTTGTTGACGCCAAATTCTGACCCTACCATCCGAATGTCACAGCAGAAATCGAGACTCATCAGACCAGGCAACGTTTTTCAATCTTCTACTGTCCAATTTCGATGACCTTGGGCAAATTGGAGCCTCAGTTTCCTGTTCTTAGCTGGAAAGGAGTGGCACCCGGTGTGGTCTTCTGGCTGCTGTAGCCCATCTGCCTCAAAGTTGGCCGTACTGTGCGTTCAGAGATGCTCTTCTGCCTACCTTGGTTGTAACGGTGGCTATTTGAGTCACTGTTGCCTTTCTATCAGCTTGAACCAGTCTGCCCATTCTCCTTTGACCTCTGGCTCAACAAGGCATTTCCGCCCACAGGACTGCCGCTCACGGGTTTGTTTTTTCTTTTTCGGACCATTCTCTGTAAAACCTAGAGATGGTTGTGCGTGAAAATCCCAGGAGATCAGCAGTTTTCTGAAATACTCAGAACCACCCTTCTGGCACCAACAACCATGCCACTTTTCAAAGGCACTCAAATCACCTTTCTTCCCCCTACTGATGCTCTGTTTGGAACTGCAGGAGATTGTCTTGCCCATGTCTACATGCCTAAATGAAACTGAGTTGCCCCCATGTGATTGGCTGATTAGAAATTTAAAGTGTTAACGAGCAGTTGGACAGGTGTAACCTAATAAAAAGTGGCCGGTGAGTGTATTTTATATAATACATATACATATTTTACATACACAGCCAGTATATGGAAAATTCATGTAATACGCAGCCAGTGTATAGAGGGAAGGGGTTTCACAGTGAGTGAATGACCAGTTGCAGTGGGTGTGGGGATGGGAGTCATTACTTCAGCCTCAGTGTGGGAGCCCCACCAGCATTGTTATCCAGCAGAGTTAACACAGCAGAGTTTATATATACATACATATAATATATTATTATATATACCACACCCCCAAACACACATCTGTCAATATTACAGTGTAAATTAAATTTTGCTTTCAATGTAAAACATTTCATCGCCATTCACACGAGTGAATCGCCAATGCGTGTTTATATTGCAATCTAACAGCAAAATCTCAGGGGTAACTACTCCTTGCTGCTTCTCTTGGATCTCTCTGGCAGCATTTGAACACTGTTGATCACCAACTTCTCCTCAGCATGCCCCAGCGCCTTTGGGCCTCCAGGACACCGCTCTCCTGCTTGTTTCTCACCCTTTACCTCTCCCTGACCCTCCTTCAGTGTCTCATTTTCCGGGTTTTCAACCTCCCTCCTCTTCCTCTTTGCTGTTGGAGTTCCTCAGGGATCAGTTCTAGGCCCTCTCCTCTTTTCATTTGTACACAGCCCCCATTGGGAAAAACCATCAGTAGATTTGGCTTCTAGCACCATCTCTATGCGGATGACACCAATTATACACCTCCTCCCGGGGACATCACTCCAGCCTTGCTACAAAACACCAGTGACTGTCGGGCCCGCTGTCTCTGACATCATGTCCTCTCTCCATCTGAAACGAAACCTCACTAAGACTGAACTTCTTGTCTTTTTCCGCCATCTACTAACCAACCCCCACCTTGTTTATTTCTGTTTCTGTATGTGGTACCACCATTTTTTCTAGGCAGCAGGCCCGTTTGTCTTGGGGTTATATTGGATTCTGATCTGACTTTCACCCCATATATCCAATCCCTTGCCCGCTCCTGTCACCTGACCTCAAGAATATCTCCAAAATCCTTTCCATTACTCACTGTGGAAACAACTCAAACTCTCATTATTTGCTCTTATTATATCTCGTCTTGACTACTGCAATTTCCTTGATTTATCGGTCTCCCTCTCTCTGCAAACTCTCTCCCTCTCCTTCTGTCCGAATGCAGCAGACGGGCTTGTCTTTCTCTCCAGCCGCTATACTGATGCCTCTACCCTGTGTCAGTCACTGCACTGGTTGCCCTTTCAATTACAGGATACAGTTATAAATTCAGCACTCTCAACCCAGAAAGCTCTCCACAGCGCTGCTCCTCCCTACATCTCCTCCCTCGTCTCTGTCTACCGCCCTACCCGTGCTCTCCGCTCTGCTGCAGATATCAGATTAACATTCCCTCAATCATCCGAACCTCCCATGCCCGCCTACAAGATTTCACATGTGCGGCACCAATTCTCTGGAATATGCTTACCGCGGGCGATCAGGCACATTCACAACCCTCACAGTTTTAAGAGGGCCCTGAAAATACATCTTCTCGGTCTGGGGCCCACCAAGATCTCTAACTGCTATCACACACATTTGTCACTCCCTACACTAGGGGACTCACAGGCACTTATCTGTATATGATGTACAGTCTGGGTGGCAGGTTCATCCATTTTTTTATGTAAACCACCCCCTATTTTTTGAAACATGGCCGGACCCCTTGTAAACTTAGCACTTCTTACCGTATGTTTCCAACCCCTACACCCTAATAGATTGTAAGCTTCCACGAGCAGGGCCCTCACACCTTGTTTTTCATTTTTAAGTAGTTTTAATGTGTAATGAAATGTATGTTTACCCTTGAATTTGTAAAGTGCTGCGGAATATGTTGGCGCTAAATAAATAAAGATTATTATTATTATTATTATCTTTCGGATCTGTTCCAAGAATTTACATGACAATTCTTGGTCTGAAACACGCAGCAGGAGCCCTTTAATAAACTATAGGGTGCGATCCTGCTGTATCCAACACACAGCTGTCGGATACATGTTGGATCTGATCAATGGTACGTTTTTGGATGTGATTTTCGGATCCAAAACTGATCCAAAAACGCCATGTGAACAAGCCCTAAGAGCTAAGCTATTATTTCTTCTACTGTGCTAAAAAACTAAAAGCTACACTTAGTGTGTTGGCACCTTGTGATCAGTCAGTGAGTGAGTTTTGGGTTGCAGCTTGGGCCCCTGGTCTCTACAAGGTTCACCCAACACTGCAGTCGCTACTGCCCCCTATTTTGCCACCTCTGCTGCGGAAAATACTTTTAACCCCTTCCAGACAGACGGTCATAATATGACTCTGTTTTTCCCTCTCTGCCTTCCCAGAGCCATAACTTGTTTATTTTTCCACCTACATGAGGGCTTTTATCTTGTTGGACACGATGGACTTTCTAATGGTGGGAAACGTCAAAAAATTCTAAGTGGGGTGAAATGTGAAAAAAAATGTACTTGTGCCATGTTTGTGTTTTTTTTTTTACATCGTTAACTCTTTGGTATAAATAATGTTTTCTCTGTATTCTGTTATTCAAGTACGGCAATACCAAACATGTACATCATTTTTCTTCATTTTTAGGGAATGTGAAATGACCAAAACCCCCAAATTTTAGCATAAAATTATTTTTTTTCTATTACGATATGGAGCGTCTGAAGGATGTTATATTTTAATAGATCGAATTTTATGCGGTGATACCAATTTTGTGTAACTTTTTTAATTTTATTAAAGTCAGAGCAAGTAGGACCATTAAAAACATGTGATGGGGAGGCTGGTCATGGTGACAAAGAAGGCAGAGGAACTAAATAGGTTCTTCAGCTCAGTATTATTATCAATGAAATACAGTATTATTTGATGGGGGTGGCCAAGGTGCAGAAAGTAGGTGGGGCAGTACTGTTAATACATTCATCTGCTATAATTAATTGGCTCAGTGTAGAAAAATTCAAAGCCCAAATTGAATTAAACTGAATGTGAACAAGGCTCCAGGCCCTGATGGCATTCATCCAAGAGTTCTTATAGAGCTCAGCTCGGTTATCTCTGTGTACCTGTACATGATATTTAGAGATTCCCTGGTTATTGGTATAGTACCAGGAGACTGGTGCAAGGCAAATGTAATTCCCATCTTCAAGAAAGGTTCCAAGTCTTGCCCAGGTAATTATAGACCAGTAAGTTTAACATCTGTTGTGGGAAAAATTTTTGAGGGGCTCATAAGGGACTATATACAGGAGTATGTTGACAAACACAATATTATTAGTGATTGCCAGCATGGATTTTTCTAAGGACAGAAGCTGTCAGACCAATCTGATTTCTTTTTATGAAGAGGTGAGTAGAAGTCTGGATAGCGGGACAGCTGTGGATATTGTGTTTTTAGACTTTGCAAAGGCATTTGACACTGTACCGCATAAGCGTTTGTTGGATAAATTAGAATCCACTGGGTTAGAGATTAACCAAGTGTAAATTGGATTAAATATAAACTGCCTCCTGCTGGATCGTACTCAGAGAGTGGTGGTAAATGTCCTACTCTGAGTGGTTCCAGCTGTGTGTGAAGTGGTTGTGCGCAGTGATTAGGCCCTCTCTTATTTAATTGTATGTTTTAACGAAATAGTGGAAGGATCGATAGCACGTTTCTTTTTGCAGATGACTCCAGCTATGCAGTGTTAGTGCAATCTATGGGAAGTACTCCGAAATTGCAAGCGACCTGGACACACTGAGTTGCTTGGGCATCCATTGGCAAATGGGGTTCAATGTGGATTAAATGTACGGTTTTGCATATGGGGACAAATAATATTAGGCATATATGTCCTAGGGGGAGAAAACTTGGAGAATTGCTTGTTGAGAAAGATCTGGGGCGTTCTTGTAAGATCATAGATAAGACAGCATGCAATGCCAATCAGATGCCTCTAGGGCAAAGTAAGATATTGGCGTGTATTAAAAGAGGCATATGGACTCGCTCAGGACAAGGAATGTAAATTTACCGGCTGTACAAAGCAGTTGGTATGTCCTCACTTAGAATATGCTGTTAGTGCTTGGGGCCCCTGTTTATAGAAGAGATGTAATGGAGCTAGAGAGAGTACAAAGACGATGCACAAACCAAAATTATAAGGGGAATGGAGCATCTTAGTTATGAGGAGAGGTTAGTAGAATTAAAACTTGTTTTAGTTTGAAATGACGGCGGCTTGGGGGGACATGATTAATTTATATCAATATATAAATGGTCCCTACAAATGTATGGAGTGAAAATTATTATTTCAAGTGAAGCACCCTCAAAAGACAAGGGGACATTCCTGTCGAATTTAGAGAGAAAAAAGGGATTCAATCTCCAGAGGAGAAGGATGTTCTTAACTGTTAGAACATGTGAATCTGGGATATAGCCTGCCTGATGAGCTGGTCACGGCAGGAACTGTTAGAGTGTTTCAAGAAAGGCTTAGTTAACTACCTGGAACTAAAGAATATTTAATGCGTTATGTAGCCATGTAATAATTATGGATCTGGCTGGTGGTTGGCTCTGGGTGTCAGTGATTTTTTTTTTAAAAAATTGGTACACCACTGAGCAGATTGGATCTTGCCTTTTGGGTTTTAAGGTAATTAAACCAGTGTTTGAGGTGGGCATTATGTCCTTGTATCTCTCCCATCACCCACATTTTCCCCACCCTTGGTTGAACTTGATGGACACGTGTCTTCTTTCAACCATACTAACTATGTAACTATGTAAATGGTAAAGGGGGGGATTTGAACTTTTAATATTTTTATTTTTGACCCATTTGCCTAAGGCACCAAAATATCTTGCCCTGGCCCTGTTACTTGGTAACTGTATGACTGTTAGTTATAAGCTATTACACTATCATACATAGATCAGCGCTTTTGAAAAAACAAATTTGTCAGCACTGATTTATGTGGAATACGTGTAAAATTCCTGACAGGAACATTTTTTTTTCTCTGTAAAAATGTATGCTGCAGTCCATGATGTGGCATGAAAAATGTTGTGTGAAACCAGCCCTTCTGAACAAAGCGTAACACAGAGGGCCCGAGCCCCAGATGTTTTAGAACCCTAGCAAAGCCAGAGTCTAGAACATTGTTATGAAGAGGTTAACATAAAATAGAAACTATTCATCTGAGATATATTAATAATAATCTTTATTTATATATTTGTGGAATATTGTAACAGATATGGGCAATGCTTGTGCAATATGGCTAATAAATCTAAAGAACCTCAACATTACTAAAGTCTGAATAGAGTGAGAAAGAGAAGGTCTGTCTACATACACTTGAGGCACTAGTGCAGATAATGATAATCACCATAAGCAGATGAGAAAAGATCCAGGTAATCATCTCCATCACAATTATTGCATATTTTGTGAAATGAGGTTGACAGCTAACACTCCTGTAAATGAAACCAGCGTAAACGAGTAATAAAACAGACATCGGCAGTCAGCAGAGCATCTAATCCTTTCTTTTTCTACAAAATTAAAAATAAAGGACGCGTGATCCTTTTAACATGGTCCAATTCATGGTCTGATCAATTTGCCCATTAATGCATCTAATATATGGCAGTCGAATTTTTACAAAACACTGTGCAAAGCTCTTCGTCCACAGCATAGATCAAAAGTCAAAGCAGCCTGTTTGTGGTTCACAAGGTAATCTACTGTTATGTTATGAGATTATTCATCACGTGGCATTTAAGAGGTATTATGATTTCAACAAATAAAAACTTATTTTTTGTATGAATTAAAAGGTATACAATTTTTAATTATTTACAGTTCTGTACAATTTTCAAGATCTCATTTTCCAATTAAAATCCCCATGTTACTTTCAGATGATAGAAAAGTCTGTCCATGGTCATGTGACGCAGCATGTCTATAGAGCGAGTGTGGAAAACACAGAAGCAAAAATATTATGTTGATATCTGTCAGTAACAAAGTGCAAAAAAAAAAAATTACTGTTTGTGATGATTCTGGTTCTCACATCGTGTAAATCCCAACTAGAAGACCTATCATAGTTATGTAATTTTGAGAAATATTATTGACAATATAAATATTATTGGAAATTAATGATATTATTATTTTTACTGGACTCTCAATTCCAATGGTCAGCAATGAAAGCACCCCAATCAAGAGTTGTACACGGAGGAAAAATTATATTGAATTATAGAAATAAGAACAAAGGGTAAATTACCAACATAGGGCCAAAGGTTTAACATTAACAGGGCACTTACTGACACGTGATGTAGATTACATTTGGCCTTACCAGGTCCGCTACATAGAAAGAAGCATGCTGGGACACCCACTGTTATCACCAAGGAAATAGTAACTGCTCCATTTTCCCTTGCTCTTAACTCATAAAAAAAGCTGTGCAATCAAATGAAATGATAAGCAGGTGCCGGGCCCCTTTCCTCATTTTAATCCGCACCTCCGCACGTGAGATTGATGGTGCTGATCCGTTAACATGGCTGCTGGATTCATAATGAAGCTTACATAGCTGCCTTGTTGTTGTTTAATTGTTTATACAATGCAGATAGGGTGTACTAATGTTCATGTCTAGAGCATGAAGCGAATTGGATTTAACGAAGTGGGAATTAGTTTAGGAATTTCAGGAAAACCTTCTGGTTCTGAACGAAGTCGAAGTTTGGGGGAGCCTTCGGAGTGAACGGAGTGTGCTTTTGATTGATAAATGGCTGCGAGCACATGGGCACTTACATGGGGCAAAGCCTGATGACATGTGCAGAGATGAAGCCAAACAGAGACCGGCGGGAATTCTGTAACGTCACCGCCAACTATATAAGTCCGGGGCACGACGTTGGGAGTCATACCGCTCTCACTGTACTGATCAGGGAAGGTGCTGCCGCGGCTGAATTGTTTACTGAAGAAACTTGATTTTTGTATACAGCGATTTTTGTGGGGTGTCTCAGTTGTCTCAGAGACTCTTCTCTTTAACGTTCTATTTTCTGATTTTTTTTGGGTTTTGGATCTGAAATCCAGTGTGCGTCCAATGCAGCTGGCATATACATTTAAATCCTATCTGCTCACAGCACATTGAATATTCCTAAGGGGGGATCAAAGCCAGTCTGTGAGTTATTCATTTAAAGGAATACCAGCATTTTTTACCAATACATATACCACTTCATTTTTGGCCTCTGCTCAATTCTTTGGGCGCAAATTTACATCAGGGCGGTTAATTAAGCTGTTGTTATTCAGCTGTAGTGACTCAAGAAACCGTGATATTCAACGCCAAAATATATACACATTTTTCCTGTAGCTTAATTCACAAGGCGAAGGTTAATTACAATTTTATCTCTTTGTTGTGTGCGCTCAAAAAATACGCATTGTACACGCTACAAAGCTATAGTTTGTGGTGGCTCAATTCATTTGGGCAATTTACATCCAGGGGTTAATTCCAGCGTTTTTTTTTTCAGCTGTGGTTGATCCCAGAAAACTCATTTTCAACGCCAAAATATATACAACGGATTTACCTGGTAGCATAATTCAAAAGCAAAGGTTATTTACAATTTTATCTCTTATTGGGTGGCAGTAAAAAAAACCACATTATAACATGCTACAAGGCTAATAGTTTGTGGTGGCTCAATTCTTTGGCGCAATTTACTATAAGGGTTAATTAGCGTTGTTTTATCTGCTGTGGTGATCCCAAAGAGAAGAAACGTCATTTTCAAACTCCAAAAATATATAATTTTTCCTTTGTAGATAATTCACATGCAAAGTGGTTATTACAATTTTATCTCTTGTTGTGTGGGGTAAAAAACACCGCATTTTAAAACACGCTACAAAGCTACTGTTTGTGGTGGCTCAATTCTTTGCGCAATTTACTTCCAGGGGTTTATTTAAGCGTTGTTTTCATCAGACTGTGGTGATACCAAGGAAACCGATACATTTTCAATTGCCAAAATTATATAAATTTTTCCTGTAGCATAATTCACAAACAAAGGTTAATTACAATTTTTATCTCTTGTTGGTGTGGCGTAAAAAACACCCATTGTAACACGCTACAAAGCTACTAGTTTGTGGTGGCTCAATGGTTTGGCGGCAATTTAAATCCAGGGCGTTAATCTTAAGCGTTGTTTTTTTTCAGCTGTGGTGTTCCCAAGAAAACCGTTCATGTTCAACGCAAAATATATACTTTTTTCCTGTTGCATAATTCACAAGCCAAAGGTTAATAACAATTTTATCTCTTGTTGTGTGTGGAGTAAAAAAACACTGCATTGTAACACGCTACAAAGCTACTAGTTTGTAGTGGCTCAATGTTTGGCGCAATTTACATCCAGGGGTATTGTAGGGCGTTGTTATTTAGCTGTGGTAATACCAAGAATCCGTTCATTTTCAAACGCCCAAAATATATAAATAATTTTTCCTGTAGCATAATTCACAAGCAAAGGTTAATTACTCATTGATCTCTGGTTTGTGGCGTAAAAAACTCGGATTGTAACACGCTACAAAGCTACTAGTTTGTAGTGGCTCAATTTCTTTGGCGCCAATTTACATCCAGGGGTTACTAAAGCGTTAGTTTTTCAGCTGTGGTGATCCCAGAAAACCGTCATTTTCAACAGCCAAAATATTTACATTTTTTCTGTTGCCTAATTCACAAGCGAAGGTTATATTAAATTTTTTTCTCTGTTGTGTAGCGTTAAAAAACACGCTTGTAACACGCTGCAAAGCTAATTGTTTGTGGTGGCTCAATTCTTTGGCGCAATTACATCCAGGGGTTGATTAAGCGTTTGTTTTTCAGCTGTGGTGATCCCAAGAAGACCCTCAATTTCACGCCAAAATATATACATTTTTCTGTAGCCTAATTCTCAAGCAAAGGTTACATTACATTTTATCTTCTTGTTGTGTGCGTGAAAACACGCAATTGTAAATAACGCTACAAAGCTGGTAGTTTGTGGTTGCTCAATTTTGCGCAATTTACATCCAGGGGTATAATTAAGCGATTGTTCTGGCAGTTGTAACTCAGTAAAAGAACTGTTGTTTTTTCACCGCCACAGAAAATATTCTGTAGATAATTCATCATACCTGAAGGTTAATTAAGCTGTTTGTGCTTTTGTATTCAGTAAAATACACAGAAGTTTTAATACGGCACATACAAGTCAATTTTTCCTGCCCATTTGTGGGGCACAATTTATATCCAAGGTAACACAAGTTGTTACTGGGTCATTTGGCGGTTTCTAATACAGGGTGGGTATTTATCATTTTAAAAATATCTTCATTCAAACAGTCGTCTGTACATTTTAGAACACAAACAGGATGTCAGACAGAGGTGGTGGCAGGCTCTTCACCTGCGAGTGGCTGAAGGCACAAAACATTCCAGGCCCAGGTCGCTGCATAGCAAAGGGGGACGTGCAGTCAGGGGTCAATCGGTGGGCCACAACTGCCGGCTGTCCATCTAGCGGCCGTGTACTGGACTAGCAACCCAAGGGGGTTTTCTGATTGTGTTGACTAGGTCATCACACTTCTACAGAGGTACATCTGACAACCCCAGCCAAGAGTCAGTGGGAACGTTCAGACACACCTTTAGTGGCATGGCCCGGGAGCGGGTCAAGCGGCCCTCACTGGTCCTCACCCGCACTCTGTTCCCATCGGTTCCTCTCAGCCAGGATCTACTATTTGGTCTGGGCTCAGCGCCACTAATAGCGAGGATGAACAGTTTGAGGAGGGCGTCAGCAGTACTGGGCAGCGAAAGAAAATGGGGCCCATATATCCCCTGCTTCTTGCTGTGGGCGGCAAAGTTTAGATGTTGAGCAGTGGCATGGGAGGTCATGTTGTGAGGGGTCAGCCCTCTGCATACCAAGACCGGTGATGAGGACAGCAAGTGACGATTGAAACACAAATAGATGAGATGTAGTCAGACCGCACTTGGGAGCCGGGTGAGGCAAGGGCTTCATCATCGTCAGGAGAAAGGCTTCGTACAGCTTGCGCGTCAGGCAGCGGCGCAGCCGAGCAAAGTGGGACGTGTGCCGTGAGTCAGAGTGGTAGCAGCAGTGTGAGGTCGGGAGCCAAGCGGCCCAAGGGGTAAAAAACCCGCTTCGCAGGTCCAAAGAAAGTAGGCGGCACAGGGGCTCAGCGAGGCAGTGGCGGCAGTAGTCCGATACGTCGGCGGGTGTGGCAGTTCTTTGTAAGACAACGGAGTTGCCGAATATGGCGGTAATGTAGAATCTGTAAGCAGAAAGTGAAGCGTTTCATGGGAGCCTAACGTTCTGGCACCACGGCCTGCGTCAAAACATGCGCGTTTACCATCCGGTGGCCTGGGAGAAAAACATTGAATAGATGTGCGTTGGTCCATCCTGCGCCGCAGCAACAGCAGCAGCTAGGCAGCGCCCAGTGGTCGCATCCATTTGCAGCTAGTCAAAGGCTCCACCACCTCTGCAGAAGGGAAGACTGTTTCCTCTTTGGCATTCATCTCCCGGTCCAGGATGCTCCTGCTCCTCGCTCTAATGGTGCCAGGCTGTCGGTTCAGCGATATAGGCGATCTGCAAAGAGACACAGTATGCGTCAAAACCTATCTAAAAGTGCGTAGCTGACGTTGCTCTGTTCCAAGTTGTTGGTACTGCAGTCCCTCCCTTTCCCCATATGGTGGATTCTGCCAGCTTTCAGAGAACTAATGGCTTGTTGCCGAGCAGGAGAATGGTGAGTTCCAGCCGTAATTCTTTTTCCAAAAAAGGCAGTACCAGCACTTTATAAATATGGTAGAAACAGAGGTGGGGCCAGTCCATGAGCTTATCGGTTTGTTCATAGGTTGCACGGCAGCACGGACCGTCTGGGAGCTGTAAACTACGGTCTGGGCCAGTACTCATGTCCTTTACGGACCCACTGGGTGAATTGTGTTACCGGCCCAGGCAACCCGACCAACAACTTGGACAGGTAGACGCCGACTTTCTCCTCCACGTTGTCAATACTGCGGCTCACTCCCAATGTCCGCCTCCTCCTCCTCCACCCCATTCAGCGTCTTCTACAAGTTACTGCCTCCATCATACCACATGTGTAGGGCACAGCGGTGTCACGCAGTTCTACACCTGGCTTGCCTCGGCGAAACGAAGTCACACAGGGGAGGAACGCTCGCGTAATGCAGCAAAAAACGAAGTTTGGCTTTCTAGCGCAACTGCAAATCGGAACCATGGTGAGGACAATGGGAGAAACATGGTGTCGTGCTGCACCGAGTAAGGGATGGTCCATGCGCCCTGCATGGAGCAAGTGTTCATCTGGTTGTGAAAAGGTTCCTGAAGTCTTCCACCGATCTTCAGAACATTCTGGCAAGGAAACTGTGCTGGCACTTTAGCCATTCGTACAAAGCCAGGAACACCCTCCTCGAGTTCAGCGGCAGAACGGGCCTCCCCCTCATACTCTGATATGCGATGTTTCACCGTTGGAATTCACAGCCTGCATCATGTTGGACCGACTGTATGAACAGAGAGAAGGCCATTAAGATTTTTATGATCAAGGCAGAAGAAGTACTCCCCTGTGTTAACTTTGATGTCAGCCAGTGCAGCTCATGCGTGACACCTGCCGTTTTGTTGAGGCCATTCGAGGATAGGTGATGTTATTTGTCAGTCGCAAGGTCTACGGGATGAATAACGTCATTCCACTTGCTTCATGTCTGGAACAGATGCTGAAAAAATCTGTATGGGCAGGTGACTGGAGAATTGGCGACTACATCACTGTGCCACATCATTCCGGTGGGGACTGAAATGGAGGAGGAGGAGGAGGAGCGAGGACAGCAGCAGAGAAGCTCATTGTCTGGTGAAATGAGGTGATTTTCTACCCCAGGTGACAATGAGAGGAGGAGCAGGGAGCAGCTGGAGAGCTAGAATGGAGATGAGGAAGATGAGGCAGATGACCCGCAAGAACCGTCGGCAGTATTAACAGTGGAGATGGAGGCAGTGGAGCCCCCATAAAAAAAATTTGGACGGTCACTTGTGCTGATGGCCCCAGCATTGCTGATTTGCCTGGCTAGTGGACAGCCGAATAGTCGCATCCGGCTGAGGGAGACTTCTGGCTCTCCACCCTATTGGACCCTCGCTACCGGTCCAAAATGTGAGCCTTTTTCCCAGCTATTGAGAGGGAGGCAAAAACTCAATACTATAGGGAAAATTCACAATAGTCAGTTGGCCGCTGCCCATGTGTTCCATCGTCCCTCTCTGGACAGTCTGACCGGAGGGTTCTTCAGCGCCTCACGTACTACTGCGTGGGCTGCCGGGGGCAAGGTGGGGAGGGGTTCAGAGCCGTACAGCTCCGATCAAGCAGCAACTAAGTCTGGGAATCACTGATGAGCAGCTTCCTTTCACCCGCCTAGTGAGGAGGGCAGTCGCCAGCTTAGCAGCAACAGCAGGACCTGGAGCAGACCCTGAACCAACAGGTTGTGGCTACTTGAAAGCACTCTGCAACCCAGTTTAAAAGATCCGCTGGACTACTGGCAGCCAAACTGGATGTGTGACCGCAAACTTGCGAGTTGCAGTGGAGAAGCTGTCCTGCTCCGGCCAGTAGTGTGGCATCAGAGCGGGTGTTCCAGTGCGGCGGGGGCCATCGTTACCCCAAGGAGAAACACGCTTGTCCACGGGAAATGTGGAAGACTGGAACCTTTGTCAAGATGAATCAGGGTGGGATCGGCCAGGATTTCCACACAACCATTGCCTAGGTGGGTCAGACTCACATCAGACATGACGCCTCACCCAAACTGTGAGATATGAGTCTGGGTTCAAACTACCTTGCAATCAGCCACTATTTGATAGCCGCCACCCGCCTTGATGCCACACATCGCTGACAGTTTCTCCATCTGCCACCAAACCATCTTTACACAGGGACTGGTATTGCCACCCACCTCCCACACTCTGTCATTGTGCAATGTTGACCTCAATGCTGCTGCTATGGCTGCTGCCGTGACCAAACACACTGTCATTGTGCCACTGTCTGACCTACATGGTGCTGCTGTCGGCTGTGCGTGACCTCCACACTGTGATCCATTTGTGCCACTCTCTGACCTCATGCTGTTGCTCCTGCCGCCGTCACCTTCCACCTCCTCTGTCATTGTGCACTCTGTGGCTATTCCTGTTTTTTGCCTCTCCCAGAATGTCATTTGGGAAGGTGGTGGGTGTTGGTGACACTGTCTGACACTCATGCTGGCTTCTGTGGCCTTGCTGCCGTGACCTTACACTATGTCATTGTGCACTGTCTGACCTATGCTGCTTGCTGTGGCTGACTGCCGTGATCCTACACTCTGTCATGTGCCACTGTCTGACATCATGCTGTTGCTGTGGCTGATGCAAGTGACATACACACTCTGTTCATTGTGCCACTGTCTGAACCTCTTGATGCTGCTGTGGCTGCTGCCGGTGACCTCCACACTGTGTCATTGTTCCCACTCTGTTGGGCCTATTCCTGTTTTTGCCACCTCCAGAATGTCATTTTTGCCACTGTCTGACCTCATGCTGCTGCTAGTTGGGCTGCTGCACGTGACTACACACTGTGTCATTGTGCAACTGTCTGACCTCATTTGCTGCGGCTGTGGCTGCTGCCTTGACCTAACACATGTCATTGTGCACTGTTGACCTCTGCTGCTGCTTGTGGTGCTGCAGGGACCTTACACACTCTGTCATTGTGCCTCTGTCTGACCTCATGCTGTCTGTGGCTGCTGCCGTGACCTACACACTGTGTCATTGCCCACTCTGTGGCTACTCTGTTTTTGCCACCTCAAGCATTGCCTTGTGCACTGTTTCTGACCTCCCCCCAAATGGTCTGCTGCTGTGGTGCTTGCGTGACCTACACACTGTCATTGTCGCCACTGTCTGACCTCATGCTGCTGCTGTGGGCTGATTGCGTTGACATAACTCACTGTGTCATTGTGCAACTGTCTGACCTCATGCATGCTGTTGTGGCTGCTGCCGTGACCTACACACTGTTGTACTTTGTGCAATGTTCTGACCTCATGGCTGCTGCAGTGGCTGCTGCACGTGACCTCCCCACTTGTGTCATTGTCCCACTGTCTGACCTCATGCTGCTTTGTGCCTGCGCCGTGACATCCAAAACTTGTGTCATTGTGCCATCTGTGACCTCATGCTGTTGCTCCTTGCCGCCGTCACTTCACACTCTGTACATTGTGCCACTCTTTGGCCTTATCCTGTTTTTGACTCCTCCAGAAATGTCATTGTGCACTGCCTGACCTCATGCTGCTGCCTGCTTGTGTTGTCATCTCCAATCTCTGTCATTGTCCTCACTCTTTGGGTCCTATTCATGTTTTTGCCACTCCAGAATGTCATTGTGCCACTGTTTGACCCTCCTGCTGCTGCTGTGGCTGCTGCCGTTGACCTACACACTGTGTCCTTGTGCCACTGCCTTTGGGGGGGGGGAAAATCCTCTAATTGCTGCTGCTGTGTCCGTGACGCTACACACGTGTCATTCTGCACTGTTGACCTCATACTGCTGTGCTGTGGCTGTGTCGTGACCTACACACTATGTCATTCCTGCCACTGTCTGACCTCATGCTGCGTGATGTGGCTGCTTTGCCGTTGACCTTCACACTGTGTCATTGTCCCACTCTGTGGCTTCCTTGTTTTTGCCACACTCAGGAATGTCATTGTGCCACTGATCTGACCTTCATGCTGCTGACTGTGCTGCTGCCACGTGAACCTTTTTTTTTTTTTTTTTTTTTTTTTTTTTTTTTATTTTTTTTTTTTACACACTGTGTCAATTGTGCCACTGTCGGACCTAATGCTGCTGCTGTGGCTGATGCCGCGACCTAGACACTGTGTCATTGTGCCACTCTGTGGCTACTCCTGTTTTTGCACACTCAGAATGTCATGTACACTCTCTGACCTCATGCTGATTCCTGTGGCTGCTGCCGTTGAACCTACACACTTTCATTGTGACACTGTCTGGACCTCATGCTGATGTTGTGGCTTGTGCCGTTGAACCTACACATCTGTCATTGTGCACACTGTATGACTCATCGCTGCTGCTCTGGCTCTGCCCGTGACCTACACACTGTGTCATTGTGTCACTGTCTGACCTCATGCTGCTGTTGTGGCTGCTGCCGTGACCTACACACTGTCATTGTGCCACTGTCTGACCTCATGCTGCTGCTGTGGCTGCCGCCGTCACCTCCACACTCTGTCACTGATGTTGACACCTGATCCCTCAGCTTTTTTTTTTTCAGCTGTCGCTCGCATGACTTTATCAGGCTACATTCCCCCTTCAGTTTTTTGGTCAGTTTTGCCCTCTTAAGTGCTTAGGGAATTTTATAGTGAAGCGATTCTAAGAGCGGCGGCAGTCATGTGCGTGTCATACTAAAACACAACATTGTATGAAGACCAAACCAAGCTCCCTCTGCATATGTAAGCATGGCACAACGTTCTACAGCACCCTGCAGGCTCTGTGCAGCTGGAAATAGCTGTTTTTTAACGTGATTCGTGCCGAAGTAATTCGGAACGAAGTTATTTTTTGCCGAGAAATTCGGCGAAGTGAACGAAACGAATTTCGGGTAATTCGCCCCTCTCTAATCGTGTCCTCTAGTGCTCATGTATCCAAGCAGGACTCAGTATAAAAAAAATTTAAATCTTCAAAGTTCAAACCTGCCCCCTTTTGCAATTTTGCAAATAAAAAATAAAGTTAAACATAATTGGTGTTGTCGTGTCTGTAAAAGTCTGATCTATTAAAATATGCCTTCATCTTGTACGCTTAACGCCATAAAGGAAAAAATTCCAAAATGCTAAAATTGCGGGTTTTTTTTTGTGGGTTATTTATCAAAAAGTGATCAAAAAGTCTCATCTATCTCAAAATGTTACCAATAAAAAGTACAGTACACTATAGCATGCAAAAAATGTACAATCACTCAGGTCCATAGGTGAAAGAGCAAAAGTGTTACAAATACGCCTACTACCCATGCTGCAGCTTGCAGGCACACTTGTATTTCCGATGCGACCCGCGGAGCTGATCTCGGCTCCATATACTCATCTCGCTCTCTGCCTGCGGGCTGTCGCGCACACTCCAACTGCATAGGGTGTGCGCGTGACACAGCTCTGCTAGATATAAAGGACCAGCACTGGTGATTGGTCATCGCCAGACGCTGACCCTATTTAACTCTGCCTCTTCTCTTCCTTTGCTAGATCAATAGTGCCTGTGAGAAAGCGCTCCCTAACTCTGTTCTTGTAAGTCCGTGTACCGGACCAGTTGCCTCTCTTCCTCGACCACAAATCTTTGCCACCTGCCCTGACCTTCCTGCCTGTCCCCTACTATGAGCTTACGTTATGATTCTGTACCGTGCTACACCTCGGCTGCCAGGGGTAGCGACCTGATAGTCTTCTGCTGGAGCAAGCCCCAAGTGAATACCAGACCTACTTAAACTCCACTCCCTGGAATGGCTTATACCACTATTTGCGGTGGTCCAGTGGATCCACACCTCAAGCATGCTACTACAGTAAGCCTACCATTACAAAAAGTTATTGATTGCAAAATGGTGCTGCAGTGCAAATTTAAGAAATAGAGAATGGTTGCATTTTAACGGCACTAAAACATAATGAACACCCTACATATTTGGATTGCGAGAATTGTATTAACCTGCAGAATGCAGATAGCATCTATACTGAAGAAAAATAAAAGCTCTACAAGTATAGCTCAAGTATTTTTTTCAGATTTCACCTTACTTAAATTTTGTCTCAGGTTCCTAGTATAATCTACGGTACAGTCAATGATACCATTAAAAAGAACATTGTTTCCTGCAAACACCCCCCCCCCCCCCCCCCCTAATAACTAGGTAGAAAAAAAAATAAAGTTATGGTTCTTGGAAGGCAGAGAGAAAAAAAACGAAGAGTCATAATATCATGGCCTGTTGATAGGAAGGGGTTAACTAAGGCAGGGACACTAAAACAGCATTAAGAATGAATTATTGACCCAAACAATCGAGCATAAATTGATCATGGGGAGTAATAGGAAGACAACTAAGCTAAAACGTATTTAATTTTACCTTTAAAGGTCCCAATATTAAGGGGATGTGCACATAGCGTTTATTACATGTGTTTGGTTCTATTTTGCGGACCCAAACACGTATCTAACAATGCTGAGTGTGCTTTACATGGGTGTGTGATTTCATTGTAAAATACGTATTGTCGTCCAGACGATACGTGTTTTACATATCTTTTGGATGCGTTTAACGAATTAGATCAAGAAATTGACATAAATTCTTGATCAGTTTTATGCATCCAACACCCTATTTAAAACCATAGGGTACATTTCTACTGCACAGAAAACATATCCAAACACGTACCACACTTTTGGTACGTGTTTGGATACGTCTTACACAGCGCTTTTCAATACGTTTTTCGCATCGAAAAACACCATGTGCACAAATCCTAACAGTGTGCCCATATCATTGAGTCAAAGCATAAAATGTCAGGAACAATGCAACAAAAGGACTTTTATCCAGTACCCTCAAAATGCAGGTACATACAGGAGATGATACCATAATTTATAACAGGGATATAGAAATTCAATATAGACTTAGACCAAAGAAAGACACAAGAGGACAGCTCATGTAGTATCATAATACCGTAAGGGAAAACTCACAAAAATGATAGAATATTGCCAAAGATGAATAGCAGATAACAACTTACATGACCCTGTAGAGGTGCCGACTAATGGTTCTTAACTGTAATATACCCTCTGGGTATTTCCAAAGAAATTTGTAGATCACTTTGAATGATATCTCAGATCAGTGTCAAGAAAACCTCTGATTCTATGGCTCCACATTGTTTGCTTATTAGTTCAGCAAGTCAACCCTGCTTAACTGGTGGGATGCTGCTTACATGACCCTGTAGAGGTGCCGACTAATGGTTCTTAACTGTAATATACCCTCCGGGTATTTCCCAAGAAATTTGTAGATCACTTTGAATGATATCTCAGATCAGTGTCAAGAAAACCTCTGATTCGATGGCTCCACATTGTTTGCTTATTAGTTCAGCAAGTCAGCCCTGCTTAACTGGTGGGGATGCTGCTCTAAAAAAGTGCACCTCAACTATGGAGGCTGTCCCTAGGCAATCCCCACTTATAGTAAATAGCTATTTTGCCAGACATACTCCTGACACATTTCTCTTTATAATGTTAAGAGTTGCTCAGGGCACTGGAAAAACATTGAAAACACAGATACCTAACAACATTGGTCTCAGGGTTGACTCACTACATCAATTCATCTTACCTCAGTCCTGTTTTCTTGCTTTGATTTTTGAATTTAGAGGCATGTTTACCGGCTTTACTGGCTTCTAGTGGCCTGCATGGATGAGCTACTGAGTACATCAGGTCTGTAGCTATAGTGACCAGCACTGGCAGCCTATTAGGAGAGATCAAACAGGTCTGTAGTTATAGGCTGCATGTTTTAGGTCATTGACATGCTGGTAGACACAGCCACAACCCATCTTCAATGTTCTTACTGAGGGAACTAGGTTGTTAATCTCACAATACATGGCCCCATCCATCCTTGTCCCCTTTGCTGAAAAGTGCTGCCAAAGTAAGTTCTATTGCCATGCTTCATGGTTAGTACGGTGTTCTTGGAGTTGCACTCATCCTTCTTCTTTCTCCAAACATGGCAAGTGGAGTTGATACCAAAAACTTCTATTTTGGTCTCATCTGACCAAATGACCTTCTTCCTTGCTTCATCTGAATCATCCAGATGGTCATTGGTGAACTTCATGCCTAGAATTGTGCTTGTATCAGCAGAAGGACGTTGCGTGCCCTGCAGGATTGTAATCCATGATGGCATAGTGTGGTACTAATGGTAATCTTTGAGACTGTGGCTCTAACTCTATTCAGGACATTGACCAGATCCTCCCATGTAATTTCTGAGCCGATTCTTGACCTTTCTCAGAATCCTCCTTACCCCAGGAGGTGAGATCTTGCATGAAGCCCCAAACTGAGGAAGTTTGACGGTCCACCTTTTTATTTATTTTTACATTTTTTAATAACTGCACTGCCTTCTCACCAAGCTGCTTGCCTATTGTCCTGTAGCCCATCCCAGCCTTGTGCAGATCTACAATTTTGTCCCAGGTGTCCTTTGATCTTGGCCATGGTGAAGAGGTTGGAGTGTGATTGAGTGTGTGGACAGGTGTATTTTATACAGGTAATGAGTGCAGAGTAGGCTTCTTAAAGAAAAACTAAGTTCTGTGAGAACCAGAATTCTTGCTGGTTGGTAGATGCAAATATAGTACAGATGAACAGGAACCAGCGGTAACGTGCGCAAGAAAAGTAGATTTATTTGTTAATCCAGTGTTGCAAGGTACAAACAGCAATGAAACCAACGCGTTTCAGGCTCGGCGTTATGAGCCCTTGTTCACGGTTACAAATCCATAATGGTAGCTGTAGTGCTTTATAGTAAAAGAAATGGGAGGAACCATGTGTTGATGAAACGTCACTTCCTACTATTTAAAAACATAGTATCTTCCCATTGATAAACATAGTTACATATACAATGCCTTATTTATTCATATTAGAAAAACTTTATGTTGTTAAACTATACAAAAGATAAATATATTTTAGTGCTTGAACAATTTAAATATATGTAAGACAGGTCATTCCTGTAGTTTAAGCCGTTCGGAGCCCTGGACTCTAGTTCACATATCCAAAAAGCCTCACATATGCGGACCGCATGTTCCCAGTCACCTCCTCGGCTGGGTTTCTGTATCCTTTCTATTGCATGATAAATGAAATTCTCTGTGGAGACAGAATGTTCCTCTGCAAAGTGTCTCGCTGCACCTGAATGTGTGCTGCTTTCTCTTTTAATATCTGCCAAATGTTCTGCTATTCAGATTTTTCTTATTGTGCTTCCCACATATAACTTATCACAAGCAGTACAGTGTATTATGTAGATTACGTGGTCAGAGTTACAGTTAATAAAAGTGTTAATCCTATATTGCTTACTCCCATTAACTATTCCTGTAAAGCTGTCAGTTTTTTTTGTGTATTTACACATCCTGCAGGTATTTTTTCCGCAAGCAAAAAAACCTTTAAAAGTTAACCATGTGTCACTTTTTTGTCTAGTGGAAAAACTGCTAGAAAATACATTGTCTCCTATAGTTTTACTTCTATTTTCTACCATCTGAACTCCTTCATCTATTATTTGTGCCAATATGGGATCATGTCTGAGAATATTAATATTTTTGAAGAATATTTTTTTATTTGCTTAAATTCTTGACTATAAGCAGTAGAATATACTATTTTTTTCATTTTTTTATCTTTGTTGGAATTCTCTAATAATTGAGTTTGTGTTTTATCAAACATTTTTCTTTTTGCTGGTTTAATTTGATTGTCTGTGTAACCCCTATCCTTCAATCTTTGGTCGATAATGTCAATTTTTTTTTCGTATTCCCTTGTATCAGTGCAGGCACGTTTTGCTCTATTATATTGCAGGTGTTGCTTTCATTGGTACGGGATGACAGCATCAGCTCTCAGAAAGTATTGCCGGTTGCGGGTTCCTAAGATAGTAGTTTTACTGTATTTTTTCTCTTATCAAAAACAAATGTCCAAAAAAGCATTTTATTTTTTTTCCATCAGGTATGTAAAGAAAGTTGTGGGGGTTGTCTTTAAATATAATAATAAATAAAAATAATCTTTATTTCTTAGCGCCAACATATTCCGCAGCATTTACTTCAAGGGTAAAAATACGCCCCTTAACATTAAAATTTACTTACAATGGACACAAGGTGTGAGGGCCCTGTCGTGAGGCTTACAATCTATTGTGTGAAATTAAAATCTGGTATGGTGCCACATCTCCCTCCCCCCTAATGGGGGATTAAAAGTAAAACCCCCCTACCAACCCCCATTTTGCAAAAGGTTTTTGTCCTAAAAAAGGTTGGTCCCACAAGCCATAAAAAGATTGCAAGAGATTTTGAGGCAGTTCACCCCTGGGGACTCCCAGTACTTGTAAGAAATACTCTCTAAAACTGAATAATTGTTGTAAAAGAGGAAATCCAAAAGATTCCCAAAAGGAAAAATTTTCATACCTTCATTTTAAAAGTTGCCCTTTTTTTAGATGGGATTCCCCTGCGTTTTATAATTGATAATTGTATATTGAATATAGACTGCTACGTCCTTGGGAGCCAAATATAGCCTTTCCATTTAAATTTTTGAAAACCTTTAGTATTGTTGTACTTTTTTTATCCCTGGTAAAGTTTGAACCCTATGTTACAAGTTGTTTCTACCATTTCTGAGTCTTTCCCTTGCAACTATTTAAAAATGACACTATGGGGGTTTAAACGGTGAAAAGACATTTTTTTGAGTTTTAGGTTTCCCTAAAAACAAGGTATTTTGGGGTTTTTTTTTTCCAAATTTTTTTGTTTTGTGGGAATGGCTCCCAATTGATGCTTTTACCAAAAAGTGCTTTTTTGTTTTGCGTAGTGGACACAAAATTTCCATTTGTTGTGGGGTCATTTAAAAGAAGCATAATTTGTTTATAAATAAACCCTTATCCAGCACCACAGTGGAACCACCCTTGTAGCCCTTTTATAATTAGTTTTTTTTTAAAAAAGAAAAATTTTTTGTTTAAAACACAAACTCATATTAGAAAATTTTTCCGACAAAAGAAAAAAAAAAATGAAAAAAAAGTAATTCTACATTTTTAAATAAAGAATTTTAACCCAAAATAAAAAAAATTTTCTTCAAAAAATATTAATATTCCAACATGATCCCAAATTGGACAAATAATTGAGGAAGGATTCAATGGTAAAAAATAAAAAAAAAAATTTAGGAGACAATTATTTTCTAGCATTTTTTTTTCCACTAGACAAAAAAAGTGACACAGGTTAATTTTAAAAGGTTTTTTGTGCTTGCGGAAAAAAAAAAAAACCCTGCAGGTTTTGGTAAAAAACAAAAAAAACTGACGCTTTAGGAATGGTTAAGGGGAGCAAGAAATATAGGATTAACATTTTATTAAAACTGTGACTTGACCGTAATCTACATAATACCGTATGCTTCTGATAATTTTATAGTGGGAAAGGGCACAATAAGAAAAATGAATAGCAAAATTTTTTTGGAGATATTAAAAGAAAAAAGCAGACACATTGGTGCGCGAGACACTTTGCGAGGAACTTCGGCTCCACAGAGAATTTAATTTATTATGCAATAGAAAGGGACAGAAACCCAGCGAGGAGGGATGGGAACATGCTCCATTATGTGGCTTTTTGGGTATGTGAACTAGAGTCCCCGGGCTCCCCAACGGCCCTTAAACTCAGGAATGACCTGTCTTATTGTTAAAAATTTTTTAAGCACTAAAATTATTTATCTTTTGTATAGTTTAACAATATAAGTTTTTCATATGAATAATAAGAATTGTTATGTAACTTGTTTTCAATGGGAAAATACTATGTTTTTAAATAGAGGAAGGCGTTTCGTCAAACATGATTCCTCCCATTTCTTTTACTTAAGCACTACAGTACCCTTTTGGTTTGTAAGTGAAAAAGGGATAACGCCGAGCTGAAACGGTTGGGTTTTAAGTGTTTGTACTTGCCACTGGATTAAAAATAAATAAAATTCTTTTTTTGCACACGTTACGTGGTTCCTGTTTACTGTGCTTATTTGTGTTTGGGTTATGCGGGAGATTTGGGTTCGTGCGGTGGGATGCAAAACCCGACAGAAAAGGCTGGTGCGGATTAACCCTCACATGGGAAATTTATACTGCCATTCAATACTCATGTGGGGATTTTACTCTTTTTTTTTGTCTCATAGGGTGTGGTTTTTCATAAACCCATCATTTTTGAATAGTTTCCCCATTGCGAACATTCATTTAAATAAAAAAATGAGGGGCCCCCTT
>JAODAL010042136.1:0-35156 GCA_025379985.1 Phyllomedusa bahiana | reverse complement strand
GGGGGCGGGCGAAGGGTTTGGGATATAGAGAGAAGGACAAATCGCAATCTAGTATAACCCCATGACCCTGGGCAACACTGATGGCTTCGTTGAATGCCACCCACAACTTACCTCCCTATACCCTTACCTCCCATCCCAGTTCCGCTGCTTGTGACCCTCTCCCAATAAATCACGGACAACCAATTGGATAAAAATTGGGCCACAGCAGCGTTTATTAACAAATAAAAAACATAAATAAATTTGCATAAATACTATAAAAAACATTACTTATGTACATAACAGTACCATAATAAATATTTATAACCAACTTTCACTCCCCAGCAAAACTGTCCACCATTTAAAGCTCCTCCCCCAAAAAAACCATAGACCAACTCAACCATTGATCAACACAAACCAGAATACACCGCCACCTACAGGGGCAGAGGTCCTTGGAGCCAAATCCGACCTGGCGACCAAATCCCCGAAGGGAAAAACCATACTACCCCCAGCCGCATTCCACTGACTCGGAGGCCCAAAACCCTACATGATGGCTCAGCCAACTTGCTCTCCAGGGGTCCCAGCCTGGAAGAGCCCACCTCGCCAGGCCTGTCCACCTTTTCCACACCCCCGAGGGTCACACCTCGAATGATTCCCTCAGCCAATCTCCTCCTCCAACTCCAAGAACCCCTGCCACCAAACGACCGCCATGACAGCGACAATCCCACACTCGTATTTCCCTTTCCCCACACCACCAGGGAGGGCGGGTGGGATTCTTGCCTCATGCCGCGCCAACTGCTAACTGGGCGGAAGGGGCGGGGCTAAGCCCGGCCGTCCCTTCGCCTCCCCTTCACCCCTCCCCTCCGCTGACAGGCGCGATGATGCTGCGCCCCTGCGTGCTGGGTCATGGCCGCGCCTCCCCTATGGGGGTGGGGGCCAGTCCGGCGCGCTACTAGACAGTGGGCCTATTGCCTAGAGGTTATGGTGGTACCACACACTGAGACAGAAAGAGCAGATGGGGGTTGGTTAGAAGATGGAGGAAAGAACAGAAGTTCGGTTTTATTGAGGTTCAGTTTCAGATGGGGAGAGGACATTATGTCCAAGACAGTGGACAGACAGTCACTGGTGTTTTGTAGCAGGGCAGGAGTGATGTCTCCGGAGGAGGTGTATAGTTTTGTGTCATCCGCCTAGAGATGGTACTGGAAGCCAAATCTGCTGATGGTTTATCCAACGGGGGCTGTGTAGAGTGAAAAGAGGAGAGGTCCAAGAACCGATCCCTGATGCTGAGGAGAAGGTGGTGGTGATCCACGGTGTCAAACGCTGCAGAGAGATCCAGCAGAAGCAACAACGAGTAGTTGCCCTGTGATTTAGCCATAAGGAGATCATCAGAGACTTTAGCTAGAGCAGTTTCCGTGGAGTGTAGGGTGTGGAAACCTGATTGTAGAGGATCGAGAAGAGAGTTAGCAGAGAGATAGCAGATTAAGCGAGAGTAGACAATGTGTTTCAAGATTTTAGAGATCAAGGGACGGTTAGAGAGTGGACGGTAATTAGCAGTGCAGGAAGGCGTGGGCTTTTTTTTTAGTAACGGGGTTATGACGGCGTGTTTAAAGGAAGTTGGGAAGATCCCATTGGAGAGAGAAAGGTTGAAGATTGCAGTTAGGTGAGAGATGACAGCTGGAGAAATAGACATCTTTGATCATCATTAACTGGCATAATGGCAGCAAAACTGTCACCCTGCATGCAGTGATATCATGCCCATGAAAAACATATAGGGCGACATGTCCCATTAGGACTGCACCATTTTTTTTGGAGTATTTGGCACCAAAAAACTGTTGATGCTGTATTATCTACATAAATGAACTGTTGTACACCAAAACTAGGCACATTTGACACTTTTGAATGCGCCTAAAGTAGGTGCATCAAATATACTAGCAATGATATGCTATACAAGGCATACCACACACCAGATTTTTGTCAGGTTTATTTGTTCAGGCGCATAATACACTCATTTAATGCATCTTAAAACTGTCATAAAGGGTTGCTTAAACCTGTTCCTGTTCGGTCTGACATTGCTTTGACTGAACTTGTGAAAAATTTGGGGTTTGGAACATCTCTTAAACACCAACCTAACTTTGGGTTAGGGTTAAAGTTACAGTAAAATTTTGGGCAATTACCCTAATCCCAGCTGTAACTGTAACCCTAAATCAAAGTGCAGATTAAAGTGTTTAACTAATTTTGAAGGGTTATTTTACCAATCTGTGGTTCCTCCAATCCAGCAGCACTCTTGCTGTTATGTCACTTCCACAATCGCTAACGGCACATGGACCGGGAGTAACATCGAAACATAGGTGATGTTGGACCAAGGTTGTTGCCGGACGTGATGGTTTATCAGGGTAATAATGCAAAATGTGATGACACAGTAAAGATATATTACACATAGAAGGGTATAACAAGCAAATCGGGGGCTCCATTGCAAAACTTGGAATGAGGTCTATTACATTTTCCACAATTAATTATTTATTTTTTCCATTTATTTACTGCTGTCATATTCCACAGCACTGTACAGATTGTCATCATTAACATGTCCCCACTGACACTCACAAGTGTGGGAGGAAACCAGAATACCCGGAGGAAATCCACACAAACACAGGGAGAACATACACACACCATGCATATGTTATCCTTAGTTGGATTTGAACCCAGGATTCCAGCGCTCCACATCTCCTTTGATCCTTTATGGTCATCAATATCTGAACATAACCTCAGAGTGAAGAAAGACTCTATTGGCCCTATATCAGGTGCTATGTTGACCACAGTTAAAGGAACACTCCAGTTTTTTTCATTTAGTTCATTAGAAATTGCTTTTAGGTACACTGTAGTGCCAGTGACATTGCTTACCTGCACCTACATACTGTACATGATTTCGGGCTGATACAACTTGCGCTGTTAGTTGACATGACCTGCTCTCTGATTAGCTGAAAAACACCGGGGCAGATTTATCAAAAGTGTCTTACTTTCAGACAGTTTAAACTTAGACTAGGCAGTCTTAAAATGCGCCACATTTATCATAGTGTTGATAAATCTGCCGCAGGTTAGAACTGTCTAGTCTCAGTTTGTACCATCTTTAAGTTGGCTTACTTTTACGCCAGAATATGGGCGCACATTCTGGTGCATTTTATGGCTCAATTTAAGCCACGCCCACTTTCCGTGAATCTACGCCCCCTTTTACGAAGCCACGCCCCCTTGTCGGGCGCGCCTGAAACTGTCTAAAACACATAGTAAATGTGGCGAAAAGCTTGTTTTTGGTGCAAATTGAGCCGGAATTCTGATGCAACTGCCTTGATAAATCTGCCCCACTGTGCTCCTGATGCTGACAGCACGGCTGTATCTCTATGCATTCCTGTAAGACTGATGTTGAACATCCCATAGGAATACATAGAGAATTTTTCTTCAGGATTACACAACCATGCTGTCTGTTTCACTCACATTGCTGGTCATGTGCCCAAATGGCAGCAGTGAGAAATCCTGTATTCAGCTGCAGGTAAACACAATTTCTGGCCCTACTGTGTATCTAGAAGCAATTTGTAATGTACTAAAGATTAAAAGAAAAAAAAAAAGAGTGGTATTTTAAGCTTAATAAGTATCATATAAATTAACCCCCATATAAATGCATACCTCATTTGAATTGTTCCTCATTTTTAAACATTACAGCCACAATCTTAAATGTATTTTATTGATATTTTATGTGACAGAGTAACAAAAAGTGCCAAGTATTTGTGAAGTGTAAAGAAAATGATGCATGTTTTTCCAAATTTTTGCAAATTAAAAAACTAAAAAGTGCAAATGTATTCAGCCCCCTGTATTCTCATACTCCTGCATCCATTGTAACCAATTGCCTTTAGAATTTATCTATGTTAGTAAACAGAGTACATATGTACAGTTGGAACCAGAAGTTTACATACACTATATAAAAAGACACATATGCATGTTTCTCTCACAATCTGACATGAAATCAGAATACACCTTACCCGTTTTAGTTCAATTATGATTAACAAAATTATTTATATTTGCCAAATACCAGAATAATGTGAGAAATTTTTTTAAGTCATTTTTATCACTTTCTGCAAAGTCAAAAGTTTACATACACTAGGATTATTATGCTTTTAAACAATTTGGGACAGACCAAATGATTAGGTCATGTCTTTGAAAGCTTCTGATAGGTTTACTGGCAACTAGTGTTGATCGAACTGTTCTAGAAAAGTTAAGTTCTAGTAGAACTTCTCGAATTTTTAGAACTCGAACCGAACCGAACTGTTCATTCGAGTAAAGTTCTAGTTCGACACGCCATTTTCAGTTTCATTTTCAGCGGCTTTCTGCATTTTTGTTGGCCATCCAATCATCTTTCTGCACTTTTGGCTGCCATACAATCAATGCAGAGCACAGAGAAGTGTCAAAAACATCATCGCTGAGGTGTAGGGCTCTCATTGGCTGCCACTGTATTGCCTTGTGAATGCCATTTTCAGCTCACTCTGTACTGTACAGACTGCTCTTAGTTAGATAGCATTTTCCTCTCCATAGACAGCAATAGTTAGGGAGTTTGGTATTGCTGGCTGCATCTTTCCCACACCCAGAAGCTGTTATTTGGCGACATTTGCAATCTCACATAATGCCTAACTCTCATATACATGGATATATATTATACAGAGTACTTGAAAGTGCTAAATCAGACTCAGTGTCCAAAAGTTCTGTTTTTGCAGTTTTGGGGGTTCAGTAATTGTATAACACACCATTTCCAAAACTCCTATGTGTCAAAAGGGCTTTTGGGCCCCTCAGGATGCAGAGCCCCATAACAGCTGTTACCGCTGCACCTCCTATAGCTACACCCTTAGTTGCAAGCTGTCCTCATCTTTTCAGTTAGCCATTGAAAGTAATCAAATATTTTAGCCTCTCAATTTTTTCTGTCACTCTTAGAGCCAAATTTTCTGCACTAAGTTCCACATATCCAGTTTACTGTTATGGATGGTAATTACAGCTTCTCCTCACCAACATAGGTATAACAATTAACCAGAACATTTTCTCCCATTGACTTTAATGGGGTTCGAGTTTGAGTTCTAGTTCAAATAGAACCTCGAACCGAACACACTAAAGTTCGAGGTTCTAATAGAACTAGAACATTTTACTGCTCGCTTATCTCTACTGGCAACATCTGAGTTAATTAGAGACACAGATATGGATGTATTTTAACGCAGAACATAAACACACTGCTTCGGAGTGTTGCATCATGGGAAAGTCTAAAGAAATCAGCCAAGATATCAGGAAGAGAATTGTGGACTTGCACAAGTCTGGTTCATCCTTGGGTGCAATTTCCGGATACCTGAAGGTACCTCGTTTATCTGTACAAACAATTATCCACAAGTACAGACAAGATGGAAATGTCCAGCTATCAAACCGCTCAGGAAGGAAACAGGTTCTGTGTCTCAGGAGAATGTGCTTTGGTCCAACATGTGCATAATCAACCCAAGAACAAAAGCAAAAGACCTTGTGAAGATGCTAGCGGAAGTTGGTAAGATGTTGTCATTATCCACAGTGAAACGAGTACTGTATCAACATGGGCTGAAAAGCCACACTGCCAGGAAGAAACCATTACACCAAAAGAAACATATAAAAGCTAGATAAAGGTTTGAAAATTCACACAGGAACAAAGACCTACATTTTTGGAGACATGTCCTGTGGTCTGACGAAACTAAACTTGAACTGTTTGGCCATATGACCATAATTACGTTTAGAGGAAAAAGGGAGAAGATTGGAAACCTAAGAACACCATCCCAACTGTGAAACACTGGGGTGGCAACATCACGTTGTGGGGTTGTTTTGCTGCAGGAGGGACTGATGCACTTCCCAAAATAGATTGCATCATGAGGAAAGAAGATTATGTGTCAATATTGAAGCAGCATCTCAAGACATCAGCCAGGAAGTTAAAGCTTGGGCGGAAATGGGTCTGCCAAATGGACAATGACCCGAAGCATACTGCCAAACTGGTTACAAAGCGGCCAAGTCAATTCTTTGGAGTGGCCATCACAAATCCCTGATCTCAATCCTATTGAAAATGTGTGGGCAAAGCTGAAAAGGCAGGTGCGTGCAAGGCGACCTACAAACATGGCTCAGTTACACCAGTTCTGTCAAGAGGAATGGGCCAAAATTCTTACTAACTATTTTGAAAAGCTTGTGGAAGGATATCCAAAATGTTTGACCCATGTCATACAATTTATATTAATGCAATGTATGTAAACTTTTGACTTTGGAGAAAGTACTAAAAATGCCTTAAAAAATTATCTGTCTTTCATTATTCTGGCATTTGGCAAATATAATTTCATGTCAGATAGTGAGAAAAGCATACATATTTGTCTTTTTATATAGTGTATGTAAACTTCTGGTTTCAACTGTATATAATTAAATCTCAGTGCAACAACTGTTTTTTGAAAGCCTCCAAGGTTTGTTAGTCATCAATCAGCAATATGAAAGCCAAGAAACACACCAGACAGCTGAGGAATAAAGTTGTTGCAAAGTGTATTGCAGAATAAAGTTAAAAAAAACAAACAAAAAAAAACCAAGCTCTAAACATCTCAAGGAGCACTGTTCAATCCATAATCTGGAAATGGAAGAAGTATGGCTCAACTGCCAAGACATAGCCATCCACCTAAACTGCCTAAACTGCCAGCCCAGACAAGGAGAGCATTAATTAGAGGCCCAGGCACACTCTGGAGGAGCTGCAGATGGAAAAATCTGTGCGCAGGACAACTTTCAATGTATGAGTTGTGTACTCCACAATTCTAGCTGTTATGGAAGAAAACTCTTATTGAAAGCATGCTACAGTGGGGGAAAAAGGATTTAGTCAGCCACCAATTGTGCAAGTTCTCCCACTTAAAAAGATGAGAGGCCTGTAATTGACATCATAGGTAGACCTCAGCTATGAGAGACAAAATGAGAAATAAGATCCAGAAAATCACATTGTCTTATTTGGAAAGAATTTATTTGCAAATTATGGTGGGAAATAAGTATTTGGTCACCTACAAACAAGCAAGATTTCTGGCTCTCACAGACCTGTAACTTCTTCTTCTCCTCTGTCCTCCATTCATTACCTGTAGTAATGGCACTTGTTGTTATCAGTATAAAAGACACCTGTCCACAACCTCAAACAGTCACACTCCAAACTCCACAATGGTGCAGACCAAAGAGCTGTCAAAGGACACCATAAAAAAATGGAGCCCTGCACCAGTCTGGGAAGACGGAATCTGCAAAAGGCAAGCAGCTAGGTTTGAAGAAATTAATTGTGGGAGCAATAATTAGAAAATGGAAGACATACAAGACCACTGATAATCTCCCTAGATCTGTGTCTCCACGCAAGATCTCACCCCGTGGGGTCAAAATTATCACAAGAACGGTGAGCAAAGATCCCAGAACCACACAGGGGGACCTAGTGAATGACCTGCAGAGAGCGGGGACCAACGTAACAAAGGCTACCATCAGTAACACACTACGCCGCCAGGGACTCAGATCCTACAGTGCCAGAAGTGTCCCCCTGCTTAAGCCAGTACACATTTTGCCAATTAAAAGTTATTAATACAGAGGTTCACTAACGCTTTCTCTCTGCCACCTAAATGTTTACTCCACATACCCAATAAATGTCATAAACAATACAACTGCTTATGTGTTATTAGTTTTGTTAGATGGTGTTTTTCTATCATTGTAACTTAGATAACCACTCAGTAATCAATAAAAAAGTAGGTAATTCCAAAAAGTTTACTTAGTTTTTCTTTCACTGTTAGAGAGATAGATATAAACACAGATAGATTAAGGCTATGTTCACACAGCTTATTCTGGGATGTATTTTCCGGGCCCGAAATTCGCACCGTACTGCCCCGAATTACGGCCTGAAAAAACGCCCCATAATTATGGTAATTCACGGGTTCTCATAGAGAACTATGGATTACGGCTATAAAATTGCGAATTGTTCTAACGAATTTGGGAAAAACTTTTAAATTTCGGGAAAAACTTCGGTTGGGAAAACAAAGGGTCAATTTTGGGGTACTTGGGGTGAACGAAGTTTTGTTTTTGATTGTTTAAAATGGCTGCGAGCAAAATGGCGCAAAAATGGGGCAAAGCATTTCTGGGGGGGGAAAAGGGCTTTAGCCTGCAGACATGGCAAATTTTGAAGCCAATCAAGACCGGGGGGTTTCGTGACGAATTTCCCACAAATAAAGCCGGGCGCGACCTGGGAGCTATCCCGGGCTCCAATGTACTGATCGGGAAAGGTGCTGCCGGGGGCCCTTGATAGCTCTTACGAAAAATTTAAAATTTTTAAAATAGCGATTTTGTGGGGGTGTCTCAGCTTGTCTAAAGAGACTTTTTTCTTTTAAAATGTTCTTTTTCTAATTTTTGGGGTATTGGACCCTGAAACCCCAGTGGGGGGGCCCCCGACATGCAGCTGATATCCCTTTAAATATCCAAAGGGGATCAAGCCTTTTCCTTTTTGTATTCATTTAAAGAAACGGGGCGTTTTTTACGTTAAATTCCCCAACTTCATTTTTGGCTGTAAATTTTCCTATTGCGAAATTTTACATCCGGGGGTTTAATTAAGCGTTTTTTGCTGGTGTGCTGACCCCAAGAATCCGCCTTTTTCAACGCCAAAATATATACATTTTTCCTTAGCATAATTCACAAAAAAAGGCTAATTACAACTGTATCTCTTTGTTGTGTGGCGTAAAAAACACAAAATTTGTAACACGTTAAAAAAGCTACTAGTTTTGTGGGGCTAAATTTCCCTTGGGGGAAATTTACATCCGGGGGTTAATTAACGTTGTTTTTGCAAATGTGTGACCCCAAAAACCCCCTTTTTCACCCCAAAAAAATATAAAAATTTTTCCCTGTACCAAAATTCACAAGCAAAGGTTTTTTACAACTGAAACTTTTGTTTGTGTGGCAAAGAAAAAAACCAATTGTAACACCCTACAAAGCAAACAAAGTTTGTGGGGCTAAATTCTTTGGGCGAAATTTTTCATCCGGGGGGTTTAATTAAACGTTTTTTTTTGCTGGGGGGGCTGAAAAAAAAATAAAACCGTCCTTATTTAAACCCCGGAAAAAATATATAAATTTTTCCCCTGTACCCAAATTCCCCAAGAAAAGGGAAAAATTTAAACAACGAAATTTTCTTGTTGTGTGGCGAAAAAACCGAAATTTTGTAACACGCTAAAAAAGCAAACTAGTTTGTGGGGCCCTCAATTTTTTTGGGGCGAAATTTTTAAAACCCCCAAAGGGGGTTAATAAAACGTTTTTTTGTTTAAATGGTTTGAAAAAAAAAAAACCCGGGCTTTTTAAACCCCAAAAAATATTTACATTTTTCCCGGGGTTTTGGGGCCTAATTCATGCCCCAAAAGGTTTTTAATTTTAACCCTTTGTTTGGTTTTTTTACATTTAGAAAAAACACACAGGGGTTTTTAAAACGACACAAACAAGAAATTTTTTCCGGGCCATTTGGGGAGCGAAAATTTTTTTTTTTTTTCATATTTCAACATTTTTAATTAATAAAAAATAAATACAAGTCAAAGATATGAAAGAAAAAAAAAATTTTCCGAACATGCAACAGGCGCACATCAAAATAAAAATCAAAAAGGCCGATTAAGTAAATAAAAATTTAAAGCCGACAACATGTCACAGAAAAAAAATTAAAAAAAAATCCCAAAAGGGGATACTTCTTTTCCCATTTTTTAAAAAGAATGAAAAGGTGGTCTAAAACGCGGCCAATATTGTATAGAAAAATAATCAATCAAAACAAAAAAAAAAACAGAAAAGTAAAGTCTAAAAACTTAAAATATGAGAAAAAAAAAAAAAAAAAATAAAAAAAAAGTAAAATGGCCTTTTCATCAAAAAAGGACTTTAAAAGGGCCCCCGAGCAAAAAAACCTTAATCAGAATGATGTTTCGGGGCCACAAAACGGCCCCAAACAAAACACACCCCACACATCTCACACATCCCACACACACCCCACATTTGAGCCCCAATTTTTATATCCAAGGGGAAAACCCAAGCTTTTCCCGGGGTTTTTTTTGGGGCGTCAAAAACAGGTTATATTTATCATATCAATATCACCCATAAAACCCAGTGTCTGTATTTTTTTAGAACAAACAGTATGTCAACAGAGAGTGGGCGGGCCTTCTGCACCGGGCGATTGGAAAGGGCACAAAACTTTACCCTGGAACAGGGCCCAGGTCGCAGCACAGCGGGGGACTTTCCACAGGGGTCACTGGGTGACCCACAACGGGCCGCTGTCATCTAGCGCCGGGGGGTTTGGGGGTTCAGAAACCCCAAAGGGGTTTCTTGTTTGGTTTGGGACTAGGCCCCTTTCCCTTCCTCCCAATGACATTTTACAACCCCACCAAGAGTCGGGGGAAAACCCCTCAACACAACCCTTAGTTGCATGGCCCGGGACGGGCCCATCGGCCCTCACCTGCCCTTTCAGCCCCCCTTTCTGTTCTCACCCGGGTTTTCCCCTAAACCAGAAAATCACAATGGGGTCGGGGTTTTCAGTCCCAAACTATATGACGGGGAGGGAACAATTTGAGGGGGCAGTAAAGCAGCTTTTTGGCAGCGAAGAAAGGCCCCCCAAGGGGGTTTCAGCCTCGCTTTACCAAACCGGTGAAGGGGGGACAGCATGAAAAATGAAACACAAATAGATGATGATTACCGCCGCAACTTTGGGACCCGGGGTGAGGAAGGGCTTCATCATCGTCAGAAAAGAGGGGGGTCAGTTTGCGCTTTTCAGGCACACCCAAGCCAAAAAGGGGGTTTTTTATGGGCCAGGGAGTCAGAAAGGATAGCGGGCAGTGTGGGGTTTCGGGACCAAGCGCCGGGGGTTAAAAAAACCCCGCTTCCATTCCAAAAATTTTGGGCACAGGCTCAGCGAGGAAAGCCCCGGCAAGTATTCCCAGTCCGGAGCGTTGCGGTAAAACCCAAAATACTGGGGCGGTGTGGCAGTTCTTTGCAAAGACCCCGGGAAGGACCGAATTTTGGGAAAAATTGTAGAATCTGGGGGCAGATATTTAAGCTTTTGGCCAGGGAGCTAATTGGGCCCAACCAGGGCCCCCTTCAAACACATTTCGGGGCGCACCATCCGGGGGCCCCTGGGAAAACGTGGCTCAGATTGGTGGCCCCAATCCCCCGGGCCGGGGGCGGGAAAAAAAAACCAAAAGCACACCCCCCATGGCCCCGCATCCCCTTTGGCAGCCAGTCAAGGTTTCCACCATCTCTCAAAAGGGGAGCTTTTTTCTCTTTACATCATCTCCCGGTCCAGTTTGCCCCTTTGCTCCCGAAAATTTCATGGGCGCCAGCATTTCGTCACGAGGGCTTTGCAAAGAGGAAAACCCAGAGGGCTTCCCCCCCCAAACCTAAGGGGGCAGCAGCTAAACCTTTTTCCTGCCCAAAGGGTTTTTTGGGAAAACCCGTCCCCTCCCTTTCCAAATGGTGGACTTTTCACCATTCAAAAAAAACCCTAATGGCTTGTCCCCGACCCCCGAGATGGGGGAGTTCCAACCCAAAAATTTTTAACTTTTCCTAAAAGGCAGTACCAGCACTTCAAAAAAAAGTAGAACAAAGGTGGGTAAAGTTCCTTGAGTTTTAAATCGGTTTTTTTTCCAAGGGTGCACGGCAGCGCGGACGTCTGGAGCGTAACTACGGTCGGGGCCAAAAACATGTCCTTTACGGCCCACGGGGTTGAATGTGCTCCTGCCCAGGAAACACCAAAAAACTTGGACGGGAGACGCCTTTTCCTTTTCCCCCCCCCCTCCTTTTTCCCCCCTTTTGCCAAAACGCTGACCTGCGCCAAATCCCCCTCCTCCTCCCCCACCACCACCCCCCCTAAAGCCTCCACAAGTACTGCTCCATAAATACCACAAGTGTAGGGCAAAGCAGTGCCCACGCATTTCCCTACACCTGGCTTCCTGGGTGAACAACCCACACAGGGGCGGAACTGCTCCCGTCATGCAGAAAAAGAAATCAATGTTTTCTTTCTCCCCGGGCGCCAACCCTTGGCAAATGGGAACCAGGGTTGACGGACTTTTGGGCGGAACATGGTTCCGCGCTGCCCCCGAGGGGGGAAATGGCCCAATGCCCCTGCATGGCGCACGTTTTTTCAATCGGGTTTTTGGTAAAAAGGGTTCCCTTTAATTCCTTCCACCATTTCAGAACAAATTTTGAAAAGGGCCCAGGAAACTGGAAATCATTTTTTTCCTTTTCGCCCAAAGCCGGGAAAACCCTCCTCGAGTTGCAGCGGCAGAAGGGCCCTCCCCCAACACACCCCTGAAAAGCGATGTTTTCCCCCCCCCCGCAAAAATTTCCAGCCTGCACATTTTGGGAAACCCAGGACTGTAAACGGGAAAAGGGCCCTTAACGTTTTTTTTTTGATATCCGGGCAACAGAATTACTCCCGGGGGTGTAATTTAATGTCAGCCTTGGCACTCATGCGTGACCCCTTTGCCGTTTTTTTTGGGCCCCTTTCGAGAGGGGGAACGTTATTTTGTATCGCCGGGACATGGGGAGGGAAAAAACGTCTTTCCACTGCTTCATGCCCTTTGGAAAACGTTTCTAAAAAAATCTGTCGGGGAGGGGACTGGGAGACGTGGCAAACTACACTCGGGGGGCCACATGAGTCCGGGGGGGGAAACTGAAATGGAGGGGAGGGGGACAGGGGAAGCAAAGCATTGCCCTTGGTTTAAAATTTGAGTGGATTTTCTCCCCCAAGTAAACAAGAGGGGAGGAGCAGGAGCAGCGGGAGGAGGTGGCGGGAGATAAAGAAGACGAGGCAGATGACCCCCAAGCACCGTGGCAGAAATACAGGGGAAATGGGGGCGGGGACCCCCTCGGAGTCACTTTTTTTCCAAGGGCCCACAGCATGTTTAAATTTGCCGGGCCTGGGTGACGGGCCGAATAGTCAGCATCCGGCAGGGGGATGACTTCTGGCCCTCCCCCCTTTTTAAACCCCCCCCTACCTGCCCAAAAAAATTGGGAGCCTTTTTCCCACATTAGAGGGAAGACAAACTCAAAAAAATTTAAAAGGGGAAAAATCCTCCGTAATCAGTTGGGCCGCTGCCTATTTGCGGAAATCGTCCCTTTCCCTCTGATGGGTCTGCCCGGGGTTTTTCCCCCCACGCTCACGTACAAACTGCCACCCCGGGCGGGCGGGGGGAAGGGGGGGGGGGTAGGAGCAGAAACCACTCCATCATAGTAACCTAATTCTGGGGGTCACTGATGAGCAGCTTCCTTCACCCCGCCTAGTGAGGAGGGCAGTCCCCCGCACCCAAGCACGGGCCGGGCCCTTTGGGGGCAGCCCCGGAACCAACTTTTTTGTGGCCTACTTGGCACACTCTGCCCCCTCAGTTAAAAAGACCCCGCTGGACTACGGGTTCAGCCAAACGGTTTGTTTTGGCCGAAAACTTGCCGAGTTTGCAGTGGAAAAAGCTGTCCTCCCCCCACCCCAGTATGTGGCATCAAGCGGGTTTTTCGGGGCGGCGGGGGCCATCTTTCCCCCCAAGAAACCCCCCGCTTGCCATGGGAAATGGGGAAAACACTGACCTTTGTCAAGATGAATCGGGGCTTGTATCGCCAGTTTTCCCCACACCCCAAAAGATTTGGGCGCCCAGTCGGGGTTCAAAAAAAACCCCTGCCTCGGGCCACTTTTTCTGATGCCCCCCCTCCCTGATGCCAAAACATCTGCTGCCAGTTTCTCCATCGCCTACCACCATATTTACCGGGGACTAGTTTTTGCCACCCCCCCTAAAACCCCTTTTGTCATTGTCCCCCTCTAAGGGGGGGGGGGGGGGGGGGGGACCTCATGCTGCGTTTTTGTTTGTTGCTTTTGCCGGGGGACATCCACACTGGGGGCCCAAAAGGGCCCCCCCCTGACCTAAATGCTGTTGCTCCTGCCGCATCCCCCTCAAATCTCTGTCTTTGTGCCACTCTGTGCCCCTACCCCCTTTTTTTCCCACCCTCCAAAATTTTGCCCATTGTGCCACTGTCTGACCTCATGCTGCTGCGGGGCTCTGCCATGTCCCCCACACTGTGCCCTTTGTGCCACTCCCTGACCTCATGCGGCGGCCAGCTGACCTCCGCTCTCATTTCATTGGCCACTCTGGGGGCTTCCTCCTTTTTTTCCCCAACCTCCAGAATTCATTTTGCCACTCTCTTGACCTCATGCTGCTGCTGTGATAAATGCGGGTGCCCCCCCACACGGGTGTCATTGTGCCACCCCTGGGGCCCAAATTACTTTTTCCCCCACCCCAAAAATGTCTTTGTGCCACTCCCTGACCTCGTATTTCCCTTGCTTTGTGACCTCTACCTGTGTATTGTGCCACCCCTGGGGGCCCCCCTAATACTTTTTTTGCTACCCCCCAAGAATGTCATTGTGCCCTTTCTCCCTTTCATTGCTGCTGGGGTGGCTGCCGTTTTCCTTTCCACACGTGTCATTGGGGCCAAATTTCTGACCTCATCGGCTGTTTGTGGCTGCTGCCGGGTGTCCTCCACACTGTGTCATTTTTGGCCACTCCCTGACCTCATGCTGCGGCCGCCGTGACCTCCGTTTCTAAAATTCTTTTGTCCCAAATTCTTGGGTTTTCCTCCTTTTTTTGCCCCCCTCCAGAAAGTCTTTGTCCCACGGGGCCCTTAAAACCTCATTTTTCGTTTTGGCCGTCCGTGACCGTCCCCCCAAAGCCCATTGTGCATTCGGGTTGGTTTTCCTCCTTTTTTGGCCCCCTTCCAAAATTTCATTTCCCCACTGCCTGACCCATCTGCGCCGCCGGGGACCTCCGCTTCCCCAAGTAAAGGGGCCATTCGTGGTTTCCCTTTCCCCTTTTTTGCCACCTCCAGAATGTCATTTTTCCCACTCCTGACCGTCATGCTGCTGCCACCGTGACCCCCCGCTCAAATTCATTTTGTCATTTTTGGGGGTTTTCCTCCTTTTTTTGGCCACCTCCAGAATGTCATTGTGCCACTGCCTGACCTAAATGTTTTGCTGCCCCCCCGTGACCTCCCCCTTTTCAGTCATTGTGTCTTTCCCTTTGGCTTCCTCCTGTTTGCCACCTCCAAAGGGTCATTGTGCCACTGCCTGACCTCATCCCTTGCCTGCCGCCTTGACCTCCGCTCTCAGTCAATTGTCCCCATTCTTTTGGCTTCCTCCTGTTTTGCCACCCCAAATTTTCATTGTGCCACGGCCTAAAACCTCATCTGCTGCCGCCTTGACCTCCGCTATAAAGTCTTTTGGCCATTCTGTGGTTTCCCTCCTTTTTTTTGCCACCTCCAGAATGTCTTTGTGCCACTGCCTTACCCATGCGGGCGCCGCCTTTAACCTCCGCCCCTCAGTCATTGTGCCATTCTGGGCTTCCTCCTGTTTTGACACCTCCAGAATGTCATGCGGCCACGGGCCCTTACCTCATGCTGCGGGCCGGGCCCGTGACCCCCCGCCCCTACCCATTGGCCATTCTGGGGTTTTCCCCTCCTGTTTTTGGCCACCCTCGAAATGCCCATTGTGCCACTGCCTAAACCTCTTTCTGCTCCCCGCCGGGCCCTCCGCCCCTAAAGTAAATTGTGCCATTTTTGGCTTCCCCCCTTTTTTGGGCCCCCTTTCCAAATGTCATTGTCCACTCCCTAAACCTCTTTCTGCTGCCGCCGTGACCCCCCGCCTCAGTCATTGTCCCCCATTCTGGGGGCTTCCCCCTGTTTTTTGGGCCCCCCTCCAGAATTTCATTGGGGCCACTGCCTGCCCCTCATGCTTTTTTGGCCCTGCCGCCCCCCCCTACCTTCCACACTCTGTCACAATTTTTGGCCCCCTGAGCTCTCACTTGTTTTTTTCCCTTTCGCTGGCATGATTTTTCAGGCAAACTTTCCCGCTTGATTTTTTTTGGTCATTTTTTCCCCTTTTAAAGTGCCCAGGGAATTTTAAAAGGAAAAAGCATTCTAAGAGGGGCGGCAGTCATCGCGTGTCATACTAAAACACAACATTTAGGGATGCCCCAAAACCAAAAGCTCCCTCTCCATATTTAAGGCATGCACAAACGTCTACGCACCCTGCAGGCCTGTGCACCTGGAAATAGCTGTTTTTTTTAAGGGCGTTTTCTTTCCCGAAGTAATTGGGGCCCCGAATTATTTTTGTGGGAAAATTTTCCGGCCCGAAGTGACCAAATTTAAAATTTTTGAAAAAATTCCCCCCATCTTTTAATTAGGGCCCTTCCTCTCCCTGCTCGGGGAACAAACATCAGGGGGAGAGAAGTGACAGTAAACCTTATTTACGGCATACCCCGCGCCTGGAAAAAGCATGTCAAATGGGGTCGGCGGTTGCTGGCCCCCCCGGGCCCCCCCTTTCGTTTCCTGCCCCGCCCCCTTTAACGCAGGGCGAAATTTGGGCGGGCAAAAAAAACCCCCGCAAATAAGCCTGTGAACATGCCTAATAGACAATTTAAAAAGGAATGTTGTAGGCCCTCTTTTCCCTTAAAGTTTATTAAAATAAATATACTATTTTTGGGCCCACCCTTTTTACAAACTACTGAATCAAAGGGAAAAAAAAAAAGGGTTTTTTGAATATTATTTTGGTTTATTTTTAAACCCATTTTCCTAACTTGTAGCATGTTGTTATTTTTATCTGTGTTACTTACTTGTACGCACTATAGTCACTTTCTTGTACAATATATCATCTTTTATCATTTGTCTTTTCCAAACAAACCCAATTTAACCCCGAGGCCTTAAATTTCACGGATTCTCTATTAAAAAAAATTTAAAAATTTTTTTAGTGTATAGTTGGTTACCATAGATACAGTTACAAAGTAGTAGTTTACTTTCATGTAAGATCCAAAGGTTTCATTAGATATTCCTCTACCCCCAACTCACAACATGAGGCAATATAAAACAAAATATGCCCCCTTTTGTTTAGTTTTTTAAATTTAAGGTTTGATAGAATCTTTATATGTGACTTTATTCTTTTCTTCTTATAATAAGTGATACATTAACTTGTTGCCAAAGTCAGCAATCAGCCGGGAAAAAAAGGGTTAAAACCTTTCCAAAACAAAAATACAACATTTTTTTCCAGGGGGTAGGGCATATTTTTTCCCTTTAAAAAGGGATTCATATCTTACCTTTATTATCATGCAATTATACCCCACTCTGCCAGCTATAACAATTCCCACTGAAACTGAATTCATGTTAAATACTTCACCTCATTAAATTTGGTGGTTTCACACCCCGGGTGGCAAAGAAGTGGGGAAAAGGGAAAAAGAATCCTCGGGTTGATACAAAAACAAAGCCCAATAAAGAGTAAAATTCTGACGGGCCAACAGTCTTGTTTGCCCAAGGGTATTGGGGGTGCAAAAGGTACCCAGCCCCCCGCCCGGGACCCGGGTTTCCTAAAAGGGTCAAAATTTTCCCCTCAGTCACATAAAACGATATCCGTATTATAAATAGCAACTGGTGGTGGTGGGTCCAGTGGCAGACTTTGCTTTGAGACCCATGAAAAAAAAAATTTACTGTAAAAATTTCTGTTTTGTTTGAAAACATAGAAAAAATTTGGGGAGAAATAAAAAGTTTCCGGGCCAGGCTTCGTATCTTCACGGGTATAAGCGAGCTCAGGGGCCCGGTTACGGGCCCTAAAGCAACCCACCAAGATGAAATCCAAAATTTATAACAGCAAATAATAAAATTTTTTAATGCCCCATTATACACCTAAAAAAAAAAAAAACTGTAGTGAATTTTTTTTTTAGTATGTATTAATCATCCAATAAGTAAGTTAACAACCTGTACCCAGGGTTGACCTGGCCCCAAAAAGGGAAGTGGGGGGGAAATCCCCCCCCTTTAAAGGGGGCCCCTGGGCTTGGTGGACCCCTTTCGGGGCAAAAAAAATTTTTGCAGAAACTAGGGGCCCGGAGTCCCTGTACGGGTATTTTAAAGAATGGGCCCCAGGAATGATCTCCATTAATGGGGCCCCAAAAAATCAATTTCACTGCACCCAAGAACGATTTTCTTTGGGGTGGCCCAAAAGAATCAGATTTACTGGTGGGCCCAAAGAATCAGATTTACTGGTGGGCCCCAAGAATCAGATTTACTGGTGGGCCCCAGGCACCCCAGTTCGACACTGTCTGTTCCACATGATAGAAGTTCACACTGATGCATTTTGGAGGCACTCCTATAAATCCATACGTCTGTCCTTATTCTTTCTGCATCTATACTAATCACATGACCTGAACTATTTCCACTGGCATTTAAAAACCAACATCAAATTAATAATAATTCTGTTAAATCAAAACTAACTATGCTAGTGGAACAATTTCCTTTCAATACTGAGGTATATTATAATGTTTTGTATTCATATCCTGTGGTACTTGTGGTGTTTCAAATTCCAAGATCCAACGGGATGCGCTATACAAAAGTAATTTATTTTGTTCTCCTCCCAATGACGTAGCTACAGGGGTCGCAGCAGTCACACTTGCAACCGGGTCCCTGATCTTAGGGGGTCCACAGACCCCCCCCCCCCCTCACCACACAGCATCATCGCTCAGTCACATAGACCCAGTAATGCAATCAGGCGACCGTGCTGGCTCGGACTAGTCCAGGTGTATCCCCAGCAGACCCTGAGCTCCAGGGAGTCATACAGTTTTTGGGGGAACAGGAAACAGATAGCTATCTATTCCCCTGTCCTGCCAACTACAACACAAGTTACTGGCTCAGGCGTGTGATGTAGTAACATCATCATGTCATCTGAGTCGCTTGCTGAGCCTATATATCTACCTACCTACTGGGGGCCCTAAATACCTACCTAATGTGGGCCTATCTAGCTATTCAATAGGGGACCAACCTACCTACATAATGAGGGGGTCTCCCTATTTGTCCACCTGTGGGGTGTATCTGGATACCACATTGGGTATTTACCTACCTACTATATGAGGACACAAAAGAAGACTAAGCCTGGGTGCTCAAGCGGGAGTCCCCCAGCTGTCTGGAGATACTTTTACTGTTTGGGGTGCAGAGGAGTCATTTTTACCATAAGAAGTGCTATGGATGGGGTTGGAAACAGGTAAGGAGGTACTGGAAAAGCGTGACGTATAACATGTTTGTGTGGTAAATTCTGTAGCGAAGAGTTGTGGCTGGGAGAAGTGATCATGGTGGTTTGGACCCTATGGAGATAAAAATAATAACTCATCACAGAAGAAAATGTCACTTGTGAGTCCCTTAATGTCAGTAGTTATTTTGATTCTGTGTTGGATAAGTGTTGTATTCACTGTCCTTTGATGCAAAAAAGTTTAAAAAACTTCAAATGTGCTACATGAGAAAACAACTCAAAGACATTCCCAGTCCCCCCCCCTCCCCCCCCCCTAAACCTGGGGTTTTATTGCCGGGGGCCCCCTTTAAGGCCAACGTTGGGGCACCCCCCCACCCCCCCGCAAAAAAGGTGCAAGACCCTGCGGGGAACATACTTTTGCGCAGGTACTTCCCCTCCCCAATTTCACAAAAGGGGGGTTTTTCCTGCGGTCTGATGTGGTGTATCTGATTAGTTGCGCGGGCCAAACACCCTTTATGGGGGGGGAAACAGGGGGAAAAAGCTAGCCAGCCAAAAACCCTAAAAAGGGGATTCACTATTTTTAACGTGAACTGATCAAAATGGAAAACATTTTCCAAGGGGGCCCCAATGAGAAAGATTCTAAGTTTTTTGGGTTTTTTTTGGGGAAACTTTAAACGAGAGGGGAAAAGGAAGGGGTTTTTAAATTAATGCAAAAATTTTGTTGAAAAGGGGGTTAATTTTCCCTGTTTTTTATGTAAAAAATTATGGGAAAAATGTATTGGCCACAAATTATTTGATGGTGGGATAAGGGGTTTTTTTACTCCCCCTCTGCCCTGCTTTTTTTTCCTTTGTTTTTTTACGGAAGTTTGACGTTTGTTATTTGAATTTTTTTATGTTTAAACTAAGATCCTTTAAAGGGTAAAGTTTTTGGTGTTTAAAAGCCTTTGTGAATTTTAATTTTTGTATATCTCAGGTCCTTTGGGGAAGGGGCTTTTTCTTCAAAGCTACCATAAAAATAACTTTTTGGGGCCCTAAAAGGTATGCCTGGTTTTCTTCCTTTTTTTACTACTTTCTTGGAACACGGTAACAAATTTTATTACTACTCAATTTTTGAAACAAAATAGTTCCACTAGAATAGTTAGTTTTGGCTTAATAGAATCTTGATTAATTTGATGTTGGTTTTTAATTGTCAGTGGAAATAGTTGTTGCATGGCAACCTGGTTTAGGGTTTTTTGTATTTTTGAGATTTTAATGGGAAAAAAGATGGGTATTTAGAATACTTTTTGGGGAGGTCTTGAAATTGGGTTGTGGTTTATGTAACTTCTACCCTGTGGAACAGATTTTTAGTTTACTTTTTGGATAAATAATAAAGACTAAAGATGTTTTAACTACAATCCTTTTTTTGAAGGTTTTGGTGCACAAGCAAATTCAATTACCCAATACTGATGTCAGCAAAATTAATAATTCTTTGGGGGTTTCATGTGGCCGGGCCTCCTACATTTAGGTGTAACTAAGAAAAACTGACCCTAACTTCTTCAACATTTGGAGACTTTGGATATAGAGTTTAGAAATCCAAGACAATAACACTTTGTCCACAAGGCAGAAGACAAAATATGGTGCTTTTAATTGAATCGGGCCCTATTTTTCTCTGTTTTTTTTTTTTTCCCCCGTTTTTTGCGTGGCTGTTTGCCACGGTTTTCAGATTTTGGGCGCCTTATTCAATTTAACAGTACTAAAATCCGCTGTTTTCTGTTTTTTTCAAAAACCGGGCATTTTTTAAATCGATTCAGAAAATCGAGCGTGTAGACTACTTTTTGGTTTTTTTTGAGGTCTTGGGAATGATTTTACAGTTGCTTTTTGGGATTCTAAATACGGAATCACTTAAAAATCAAACGTAACCAGCCCTGTGTAGAACAGCCTATACTAAAGCATAAAAAAATTACCCATTTGGCAGATGTTTCAGGGTGGGTTTTTATTTTTTGTCTGGGGTATCACTTTAAAATTTCAGGTCAATACACAAATAAAAATCTCAACTATTGAAATCATGAAAGAATACACTATTGTACAAATCGTGAGCTACCATGCCATGTCTACACAATGGGGAAATTGTTCTGCATATACAGTACTGAACAATGAAAGATGACATTTTTTATTTCCGTATATTAGATTTCTAAACACAAGTATTATGCAGAATAGATGCTTTTATTTGGTAATCATAATGAAAGTAATTTATTAAACAGATGACACATAAAGAAGAAACTCTTGTTAGCTAAACTGTGATATCCAATGAGGTGGTATGAGTAAATCATTGATCTACGATGTTTGTGCTTACCTAAGTGGAAATGTTGCTTGTAGCGACATTTACTATTTCGGATTAGCCTACTTTTCAATTTCATTGAGACAGAGCTTCGGCTTTCGAACAATTTCTCCAGGTAAACAGGGCCCGTGAGCTTCCGGGTTAAATAAATTATATATATTCAGAAATGCTTTTATATGTCCCTTTGGAAACATATGTACTACTGAGGTTTATCTTTCTGAGGTCTTCTGGGATAGCTACAGAGCTTTTTTCCCCGCTATAAAAATTTCCCCCTTAAAGGGGAGCTGTCGCCCAATTTTTTTTTTTCTTATTTAAAACAAACCCCCAATCCATATTCTTTTCCTCTTGCCGTTTTTTTTCCCGATTGTATATTTTCAATATATATGATTGGGGGAAGACATTGTTGCTTGCCTGTTTTAAATGCAGTCAGGGATAAAATTTACGCGGGTTTAAAGCACATGAGTTTAAGACAAATTTTTCCCATAGACTTTTATAGGGGAGTTTTCACTGTGAAGGGGGGGGGGGGTGAAACATGACCATTCTTTTGGACTGGTTTGGGTTTGTGTTTCTGTACCAAGGTTCTCCTTTCAGTTTTGACCCTGCTGTTATGATAATGACAAAAACTGCTGGAAAAAAGCTCTCTAAACAGAACAGGAAGTGTCAGACATTATTTGGCTTGTGGCCCCAAAATGAAAAGCAGGACTTTGGAATTAAAAAAATACTGAAATGGTTGGAAAATTAAAAAAAAAATAACCCCAAAAATTCCTAAAAAATGGTTAAAACCTAAAAATGGAGTTAAACAATAAGTATTTTTTTGATGACACTTCCCTTTAAAGGTATAAAGTGTTTAGGGTTCAGTATTTTCTTACTTTAATGGTTAAGGAGACATTATAAAAAGTTTTTCCCAATCTCATTTCCTCTCTTAGTTTAGCACATAGCTTGCTACAAGCTGGCTTCTGAGAACAGGGAAATGGTAGTGCTTGTGCAGCTCTCCCCCATTTAGCTAGTTCCAAATATACCAAAGCAGACTCAGTGGGCTATATTCAGAACTTCCAAACAAATAAATAGGAAGAACTGCGCAAGCACAGCCATCTCCCCATCAGCTTTCTACGTGCTGATCTCAGAGACTATTTTACACAATGGCAAAATCCTTTTAATTACTATGGTTTGCTATAAGAGGCAACAAGTTTGTGCTAGGAAGTGATGGCATTACCGCATGCATTGTTTTATATAGGTGCTGGCACTGTTGTATGGGGACTACTATGACTAATACTATTGTTTGAGTATAACCTACACAGTTTTATTATGAATGACATTATTGCATGAGAATGGTTTGTAGTTCAGCACCCAGTAAATTCAGTTATGTTTTTTTTAATTAATGACCAACAGAAAAATACTTTCTGCAGCACCTTTCTTGCATCAGAGAAACCTTCACCCCACTGTCCCCACTGCCCACATCCATACCTGCACAGTCCGCGCCGCCAGCCCCTATACTTACACAGTCCACATTGCCAGCCCCTATACCTGAACCTTACACTTCCCCCCTATCTTGCTTCTCCACTGTCACTCTTGACAAGCTTTCCTCTCTACTCTCCAAATCCAACCTCACTACCTGTAGTCTTGACCCACTCCCATCCTACCTCATCCCAGAACTTAGTGCTGTTATCATCCCAGCCAGTGGCGTAACTTCAAGCTCTTGGGCCCTAGTGCAAAAAGTGAAATGGGGCCCCCAGTTACCATGCGCCACTGACAATACTGGTGTCTTCCTATGTGGCAGGAGAACTTTTGGGCCCTCACAGGCTGCAGGGCCCGGTATCGACTGCTACCTCTACACCCCCTGTAGCTACACCCCTGATCCCAGACCTCACCCACCTGTTCAACATATTACTAACCTCTGGTATCTTTCCTTCCTCCTTTAAACACGCTACCATCACACTCATCCTAAAGAAACAATCTCTTGACCCCTCCTCTCTGTCCAACTATCGCCCCATCTCGCTGCTTCCATTTGCCTCTAAACTCCTTGAACAGCACGTCTGTCTTCAACTGTCCTCCCATCTCTCCTCCAACTCTCTTCTTGACCCACTGCAATCTGGTTTCCGATCCATTCACACTACAGAAACCACCCTAATTAACGACCTTGTAACTGCTAAAGCCTCAGGTCACTACTTTGTCCTTCTCCTCTTAGACTTATCCTCTGCCTTTGAAACTGTCGACCATTCCCTCCTGCTACAAATCCTCTCAAGTGGTCTACCTGTTCCAGCAGTAATGCGCCTGGATTTGCCATACTGAAACTCTAAATGTGTAGCTTCGTACAGTTGTAGTGCGACACGCCTCCAGCACGCCCCCCTATCTCAGTCATGTTACAAAGTGTAGCGGGCGCTCTGTAATGCACCGGATATCGGAGTGCGACCGTTTAAAAATATAGCAAACGGGCTGCGCTAGATCTTGGGTTGAAAAGACACCAGACTTCTGCCGTAGCCCCATTCATACATGTCCCCATAATGTTTTTAGATTTTGCAAAGGCGTTTGACACTGTCCCTCATAAGCGTCTATTGGGTAAATGAGTGTCTATAGTGTTCAAAATAAGAGTCTATAATTGGACTGAAAACTGATCGTAATCAAAGAGTAGTGTATCCCAAGGCTCAGTACTGTGTCCTCTTTTATTCAACTTATTTATTAATGATATAGTGGAGGGATTAACAGCACTGTTTCTATTTTTACAGACAATACCAAGCTATATAATGTTGTGCAATCTTTGGAATATATTAAAAAATTGCTAGCATACCTGGACACACGGAGCGCTTGGACATCCACTTGGACAATGAGGTTCAATGGGGGTAAATGTAAAGTTCTGCATCTGGGTACTAATAATCTGCAGGCATCCTATGTCCTAGGGATGCAAAACTGGGAGAATCACAGGTTGAGAAGTATCTAGGTATTCTTGTAGATCATAGATTACAGAACAGCATGCTGCCTCTTGCATGTAGCATTTCAAAGGAGAACAGAAATTGATTACCGCTATCAAATTTGCAATATCTCTTGTGATTCAAAAGTTATCAACACAGAAATTTGCAACAACAAATTCAATGTGTTGGTGCTGAACACAAAGCTGAAGGTGCTGGACCCAATCGTTATATGCACCAGAATGAGAACTTTCTGTGTTGATAACTTTTGAACCACAAGAGATATTGCAAATTCTATTATGGCAATCCGTTTTTGAGACACTCTGGGTCTTCTTCGAAATGCTACATGACCACCTTCCTATTAGAAAAACTTGCCCTTGATCCAAAATGGCAGCTTTCAAGATGGCGGAATGTTCCAGACATAGCCTAAAAGATAGACTTCTCACCCATTACTTGCTGAGGTATTCAGATATGTCATTTTCCCTTTTGTTTCTAAAATAGAAGGATATCCTGGGACTTTTAACTCACTCTCTAGTTTAATTTCTGTTCACTCTATAGACAGTACATTTTCTTTAGATGGCCATAGAAAAGTAAAATTCTGGTAAACCTTCAGACTGGATGCCTAAAATAAAATCTGATTCTTTATAATGGGAAGAATTTCATTATTGAATCTCCGTTTGGTCTATTGTTTCTGGTCATTTACTTGTTGTTTTGTGTTGGAAACAACTGCTGGATTAATTTACTAGTCTTTCTATATTATTAGATGCCCGATTAAAGGAGCTGCCTTGTACCAATTGAGCACTGCAATCCAACAACATAACATTTGCAGTAGGACCAGGGCTGGATTACATGTAGGTACAGTAAGCCTAGACATAAAGGCAGCCCTGGGAGGGGTACACATGAAAGGGAAATACATATGAATATGATGAACATTGTGCAGTCATGTGTGTACTTATATGTTAATTAGACTATCGTGGAAATGATAGGAGGACACTCTAAGAGAGGAAAGGTATAGCTCACCTGATGTGTAAACATGGTACCGAATAGTTTAAATGTATTTTAACGCAACTGTATGTACAAATATGTTAGAGGTATTGCAAATATTACAAATCACTATGAAGAATGTCAGTATGGTTTTGGCAACATCTTTTATATCCTTTCTTACCTTTTTGTTTACCCCCAAAGTATACAGAGTGTTTAGCGGTAATAGCTTACGCTTCATCTCTTATCAAGTCTGACAATCCATTAATACTGACCTTCTGCTATTTTCTAAACCCATTTAAATAATTTTCTTCATGTAGCCATACATCTTTGCTCGGTTGTACTATACCCCCTGATGGTACCAGTTGACTACACAACCATTAAGCCATGTCAACATCATATACTATTAATCATGCTCCAGATGCTGGAACCAATTTTAGATAACAAATTACAGGGAATCTGTGCTGAATCTGTGTCTCTCAGAAAAAGGTACTGAGTGTTATAAACGTGCAATAGATTGATTGATTGAATAAATATATAAAAAATAAATTAGCAATAATTAAACAAATTAAGTAGCCTAAAAAATCGAGATGACAAAAAGGAAAATTTAAATTTAAAATTTTGTTTTTCAGAGTGTTTTAATTTTGGCCAAAAATTTTTTTTTTAAATAGGTTTTAAATTTTTTATTGTTTATAAGATATAGTGCAGTATCTATAAGAGTCCGTCCACACGATACGGTATATTGGTTGGATTTTCAGCCGGGTTGCGGATTTGGAAACCGATAAGAAACCATCCCCATGGACTTTAAAAGAAAATCCATTCAGTAGTCTACACTGAATGGATTTTCAGCTTGACGGCTTTTCAGATGCTAACGTTTCGAAAAACTTGTAACATGCACAATCTTGGTGTGCAATTCAATGGTTATGGGGGACGGGCAAATCCGCAAAATGCTTAAAGCGTCCCCCAAAACCTTTAAAAGACGATAAAATACCAGACGGATTCTTAAACAGAATCCGATCGGCATTTTACATAAGCCAGTAAGTACCCTTTGTGAGATTAACCATCCCGGGTTAATGCCCTTCAGTTCATGCACTAACCCATTTTCTTACCTTTACCAAATCACAGAAAGGTTTAAGTTTCTTACTATTCTTCCACCCATCCCTTTATCATTAATGTTGATCGAACTGTTCTAGAAAAAGTTAAGTTTAGTAGAATTCCCGAATTTTTAGAACTTGAACCGAACTGAACATTTACGTTTTTTCGGTAAAGCAGTTTTAAAAACACCATCTTATTTTTTTTTTCAGGGCTTTCTGCACTATTGGCGGCTATGCAATCACCTTTTTGGGAGGCAAACAGAGAACAGAGAAGTGTCAAAAACTCATCCTGAGGTAAAGGACTCCATTGGCTGCAAAAACCCCCCTGACCATGTTAATATATTTTTACGTATTGCCTTTTGAACCCATTTTTTCCCGCTCACTCCTGTACTTACAGACACTCTTATTTTGATAGATTTTCCTCTCCATAAACAGCAATAGTTAGGAAGTTTGGTATTGCTGGCTCCATCTTTCCGATACCCAGAAGCTGTCATTTGCAGGCTCACATAACGCCTAACTCTCATGTACATGTACAAACCCCGTGACACTTCCTCACTTTATACACATGCCAACCAGAACTTCACATGCTTACTACTGACCATTTGGATATATATGACTTATTTTCCATGGACAGGAATTCACATTTATTGTTGAACTAAAAAAAAATCATAATTTATTAATATACTGTAGTCCTGTCATCAGAAACATCAGCATAACCAGCCAAACTCTGAAGCAACAGGTAACCTCAGTCACACTATCTTATCAGTGTGCTGTGCCTGCAGTGTATGTAGTGAGAGACTCTGATTATCCTTTACAAGTAGCCATATCCCCACTCCCCCTGCACAGTTGGTACCTTCCACAGCCTTCTGTAGAATCTCCTGACTTACAAAGTGAAAATAAAAACCTTTCCCCTGTGATAGGCCATCTTGGTGAAAAAAATAAAAAAAATAGCACTAGATATATATATATATATATATATATATATATATATATATATATTTATATATATATATATATATATATATATATATATATATATACACACACGTATATATATATACTTGTATATATATATAATATATATATATATATATATATATTTATATATATAAATATTATATATTATATATATATATATATACATTTTTTTTATGTATCTTGGAATTGTATTCTACAATGTAATTGTTATTTTGTTGCATTACTTCCTTCTGGTCTGCCAAGATTTCCTACCAGATGTAACCCATAACCCAGACAACCTTATAAAAGCGGTATTCCTGTCTTACTATTTCTGTTCTCAGTCTAGTCCATGCTTGTCACAGGGAATGGAGAGGGGGCTACACAAGCGCCGCTCACTCTGTTTGTTTTCATGGGAGTTCTGAGTACTGCAGAGCATATCTGCTTCGCTGTACTTTAACCCCTTAAGCCCCATGCCTGAAAAGTAGTTAATGACCAGAATTTTTTTTCCGTTTTTGCCTTCTTGCGTTTCAACAGTTGTAACTTTTTTATTTTTTCAATGACGCAGTTGGATGAGGCCTCGTTTTATTTGAGACAAGTTTGTACTTTATGGAGGAATAGTTTTAAGTTCACTTATAAATAATTGCAGAATTTAAAAAAAAAAATATATTTTTTTTACATTATTTTTTACACCGTTCACGTTTCACACTTAATAACTAGTTAGATGAATTCTGAAGGTTATTATGGTCGTGCGGATACCTAATACATGTAGGGGTTTTTGTGTGTGTGTAATGTATGCACAATCATTTTTTATTAAATATTTTTATTTTATTCTTTTTTTATTCATTTTTTTTTACACTTTTTATGTTTTTTACTTTTTTTTAATCCCATGAAGGGAGAACTGTTTTACACTTTTTTTTTATTTATTTTTTACACTTATAATGATTAGGATTCATATATGCTAATACATTTTAAATCTGTGCAGTTGACACAGGCAGTAAATCGGGACACACACAGTGTGTCTTGGCCCTGGTTTTTTCAAAAACACTCGGGGTCTCTAGGTCCCAGGGTGATGTGTACCCCTCCTTTCGGGTCTGTCGGCAGTGGCATACAGGGGGTACGGCGGTACCCCTGAGGGGGCCCCCGGTGGAAAAAGGGGGGCCCTGCTGAAAGCAGGCCCCCCTTATTCCTCAGGCAGACGACCCCGGCATGCACCCGCAGAACCGGCTCAGGGGGTCCCATGGGCCCCCGAGGCCTGGGGCCCCCGGGGGCAGTCCCGTCGCCCCCCGGGGGCCGGCCCCATCACTTCCGGTCTCTAAACGCCGGGGCCTTGTGCCCTGAGCGTTAGAGACCCCCCGGAGTCCCCGGGCTGTGGGTTTGTCAGTGGACCCCGACCCCACTAGCGCTGCCTCCGGATTCCCTGGCGGCTAAGGTTTTTAGGCCTTCACTTGCCAGGCGTGGCCTTACGGGTTGACGGAGGCCGCGGGGGACGTAATCACCACCCCGCAAATGCAGGGGGGGCAGTAGGAGACGCAGCAGCTGGGAAAGTGGCGGCGCGTGAGCGGGTCAGGTAAGGGGGTTTTTTTTGGGTTTTTTTATATATAAGAAAGCGGGGCCCTGACTTCCCCTAAAGGGGGCCCTGACTCTACTAAAAGGGGCCCCTGCCCCTGCTAAAGGGCCCCCGATCGCCTAACTTTAAAGGGGGGGCCCTGGCCCTACAAAAAGGGGGCCCTGACCTCCCTAACTTTAAAGGGGACCTGACCCTCCTAAAGGGGGCCCCTATCTCCTACTTAAAGGGGGCCCTGACTCTGCCTAAAGGGGGCCTGACTCTACTAAAGGGGCCCTGACTCTCCTAAAGGGGCCCTGACTTCCTAAAGGGGGCCTGCTCCCTAAAAGGGGGCCCTGATTCTGCCTAAAGGGGGACCTGACTCTACCTAAAAGGGGCCCTGATCTGCCTAAAGGGGGCCCTGACTCTGCCTAAAGGGGGACCTGACTCTGCCTAACCCTAAACGGTCCCTGACTCTACCTAAACATAAAGAGGGCCCTGACTCTACCTAAACATAAAGAGGGCCCTGGCTACCTACAAACTAAAGGGGGCCCTGGCTACCTACAAGCCAAAGGGGGCCCTGACTACCAACAAACTAGCTAAAGGGGGCCCTAACTACCTACTAACTAAAGGGGACTCTACCTGCACACTAGCTAAAGGAGGCTCTTAACTACCTGTATACTACCTAAAGGGGCCTGCTTATCTAACTGGGGGCTATTTACCTACCCACTCATGGCTAGGTACCCACCAGTCTACCTGGGGCCGGCCTAGCAACTTATCCAGCTGGGGTCTACCTACCTAAATAGGGCCTGTCTAATTACCTGGGGCCCTGCCCATTTGCCAACCTACCTAGGGTCTTGTCTACCAACCCGGTAATATAATTGTGAGGGGAGCAGCCCATAGTTGTAGCATTATCTCCAGTGGTCAGTTCTCTCCCCACCCTCCAACCCCTTAGGATACTAGGCCTCTAAGTTATGGCTTGTACCCGCTCTCCCACCCCTGGGAGGTTTGTACAGAGATGGGAATAAGTAAAGAGATGCTGGAAAATTGAGGATTCTAAGATTTGTGTGTAAATTCTGCAGGGATGAGTTGTGGCCGGGACAATCATCATGACGGTGTGGAACGGATGGAGAAGAGAAGGGAAAAAGAACGACTCAAGAGAAGAGAAAGAATCATCAGATAGGACGTCTCCGGTGAGTCCCTGATTTCAGGGGTTATTTTACTTCTTGACTGGATCAGTGCTGTATTCACTGTAATGTGATGTAACACGAGCTGGTGTCAGATCACTATGTGGTCTCCATATGGTGGTGTTATATCGGCGTTAGTATAGTGGCAGTGTACATGTGTACCTGATTGTAAAAGAAGGAACACCTGACCCTGTGGTAGGAGTTAGACTTTTACTTTCTTGCTGGTGATTATTTTAAAAGGTGGTGAGGTGCGTGACCAAGGGAAACGTGGAGGGGATATTGTATGTGGGCCGGTGGGGGAATATGGATGGAGCTTCTTAGCCCTGTGTCTATGATATACTAGATTGACAGATATGTAAGACAGACAGATATGCGACTCACTTGGTATAGTACTATACAATATAGTTCTTTTTTGCATACTGTATTATGTGGTAAAAAGGGCGCATTTATATCCTAGAGGACGTTTTTTAGTGCTGTGGGCGGGGCGATCTGGTTGATGGGGCGGGGTGATCAGGGTGCTGGGGGTGGGGGTTACAGGGGGGGGGGCAAATGCTTCAGCTGTATGGGGCCCTGAAATTTCTGTTGGCGGCCCTGTCTGTCGGGTCATCGGGTGTTCCGATCACCCGACAGAGTAGGGGAACTCTTTGATTGCGCTGCGGTAACGCACCGCCGCAATCAAAGGGTTAAAGCACCAGGTTGCGGAGGTTTCCTCCGCTTCCCGGTGCTCGCAGAGGATGCTCGGGGATCGGGGCTGTGTAGTACAACCCTGATCCTAGTGCGGCTGCGGTGCCGGGCGCCGCAAACCCCGAAGTCTACAGCGACGCCTAAAGACGTAGCTGTAGATGAACGACCCGCACCAGCCGACGTCAAAATTTGGCGGGCGGTCGTTAAGGAGTTAAACTCCCACAGAGGTGAATAAAGAGAGCTCTATGTGCGCTGCCAACTCTTTGTTCCCTGTGGTGCCCACAGATGAGGCCAGGAATGGAAAGAGCAAGATAGGAATATCCTTTTAACTACCTACTGTCATTCAGTGCCACTACTATTTTTACAATTTAACTGTAAATCATACTTGCCAACTCTCCCGTTTTTGGCGGGGGGTCCCGCTATTTGGGGTCCCCCCGCCATCCCGGCAGAGTTGGCGAACCTCCCGCCGCCAGCAGGCAGCGGGGGCTCTTTAAATGAACGCGGCCCCAGAGTAGCGCTGGTGCGCTACTCTGGCGCCGCCGGTCCGTTCCCACAGGCGGGTGAAGCGGCCGCTGCGCCCGCTTCACCCGCCCGGAGTCTCGCTGTGCAGGGAGGAGGCAGGAGGGATCGCTCCCTCCTCCCTTCTCCCCCTGTATGTACGGCGCCGTTGTGCGCTGTACATACACCTCAGTGTCGCAGGGGAAGTGACGCGCGGCTGCACTCACTCCCCTGCGTCGCTGAGGAGATCGGAGGTGTCCGGAGCTGCAGGAGCCTGGTCAGGTGAGTGACTTTTATTATTTTATTTTTATTAGCTTTAGGGGGGCAACTACCTGGCAACAGAGGGGGCAAGTACCTGGCTACTACAAAGGGGGCAAGTACCTGGCAAACAATGGGGGCTCTACCTGGCTACAATGGGGGGGGCACTACCTGGAAACAGAGGGGGCATCTACCTGGCAAAAGAGGGGGCACTACCAGGGCACAAATGGGGCACCTACCTGGCAACAGAGGGGGCATCTACCTGGCAACAGAGGGGGCATCTACCTGGCAACAGAGGGGGCCAAAACCTGGCAACAAAGGGGGCATCTACTCACAGAGGGGCAACTGGCAACAGAGGGAGGCATCACTGGCAACGAGGGCTCTGGCTAACAATGGGGGCATCTATGTGGCAACAGAGGGGGCACTACCTGGCTAACAATGGGGGCATCTACGTGGCAACAGAGGGGGCACTACCTGACTATAAAGGGGGCACTACCTGACAGCAGAGGGGGCACTACCTGGCAACAGAGGCGGCATCTACCTGGCAACAGAGGGGGCACTACCTGGCTAACAATGGGGGCATCTATGTGGCAACAGAGGGGGCACTACCTGGATAACAATGGGGGCATCTACGTGGCAATAGAGGGGGCACTACCTGGCTAACAATGGGGGCACTACGTGGCAACAGAGGGGGCACTACTGACTATAAGGGGGCACTACCTGACGCAGAGGGGACTACTGGAACAGAGGCGGATCTATGGCAACGGGGGGCACTACCTGGCTAACAATGGGAGCATCTATGTGGCAACAGAGGGGGCACTACCTGGATAACAATGGGGGCAGTACGTGGCATAGGGGGGCATACCTGGCTAACAATGGGGCACTACCTGGCAACAGAGGGGGCAACCTGGCTAACAATGGGGGAAATACCTGGTAAAATGGGGGCACTACCTGGCTAACAATGGGGGCATCTACCTGGCTAACAATGGGGGCATTACCGGCTAACAAGGGGGCATCTACCTGGCAACAAAGGGAGCATCTACCAGGCAACAAAGGGGGCCTCTACCTGGCTAACAAAGGGGGCACTACCTGGCTAACAAAGGGGGCATCTACTGGCTAACGGGGCGATTACCTGGCTAACAAAGGGGGGCATCTACCTGGCTACAAAGAGGAGGGCATCTACCTGGCTAACAAAGGGGGGCATCTACCTGGCTACAAATTTGGCTCTACCTGGCTACAGAGGGGGCATCTTAGGGGCGTTGCTTGGGTCCTAAAACATCCGGGGCTCGGGCCCTTTGTGTTTTTCTGGGTAGGGCTGGGTTCACACGACATTTTTCCCGCCTCATTGTGAACTGTGGATGTTTTTTTACAGGAAAAACCTTGTGTTTCCTTTCACTAATTTTCTGCACATCCACACAGATCCCGTCCATCTCCTCAGCAGTCACTGTACAGTAAAATCACCAATGACAAATTTACTTTTTCAGAACATTCTACACTTCATATGACAATACCCCTAAACAGTCACCAAAACATACACGATACATGGAGCAAATCTACCAGACAAGTGATTGTTACTAAAAACCCTCCTACAAAATTAAGACCCAAAACTATTATACATAGGATCAAATAATCCTGCCAGACCCCACATGTGCCTATCAGCTGTACACAGGCTCTGAAGACATATACCACTGCCATATAGTGACCATATAGTGGTAGTTACTAGTTGTATATAGACGCTCTGCAGACATATAAGTGATTACACTGCAGTTACATTTAGTGACTCACAAGAGACGTCTTTTCTGATCAGCGTCGTTCACCTTCCCTTCTCTTCTCCATCCGGGGTTTACACCTTCATGCTGATTGTCCCGGCCAATACTCGTCCTGAGGATTTGGACACAAATATCTTAGAATTCCTCACATTTCCAGCAAACTCCTTAATTATAGGTATAGCTAGTCCCCTCAGTTAGGTTATTAGGGGCACTGAAGCAGTATATGGGGCCACAGGCAGGTATATGGGGCCACAGGCAGGTATATAGGGCCACAGGCAGTATATAGGGGGGCACAGGCAGTATATGGTGGCACTGAGGCAGTATATGGGGCCACAGGCAGTATATGGGGGCACTGAGGCAGTATATAGGGGCCACAAGAAGGTATATAGGGGCACTGAGGCAGAATATAGGGGCATTGAGGCAGTATATGGGGGCCACAGGCAGCATATGGGGCCACAGGCAGGGATATGGGGGCCACAGGCAGGGATATGGGGGCCACAGGCAGTATATGGGGGGCACAGTCAGGCATTATAGGGGCACAGGCAGCATATGGGGGCCACAGGCAGGGATATGGGGGCCACAGGCAGTAATATGGGGGCCACAGGCAGGGATATGGGGGCCAAAAGCTAGGCATTATAGGGGCACAGGCAGTATATGGGGGTCACAGGCAGGGATATGGGAGCCACAGGCAGTAATATGGGGGCCACAGGCAGGTATATGGGGGCCACAGGCAGGCATTATGGGGGAACAGGCAGTATATGGGGGCCACAGGCAGGGATATGGGGCCACAGGCAGGCATTATAGGGGCACAGGCAGTATATAGGGGCACTGAGGCAGGTAAAAGCTTTAAAAATAACAACATTCATACTCACCTTAACTCCCCCGGCGAGCACGCTCTGTCCTCTTCAGCCCGCGCTCCCCGGCAGCTCCTCAGGCGCACGGCCTATGACCCGCTGTGCGCCCGAGGAGAGGCAGCGTCGCGATGACATCACATCATCGCAACGCTGCAGGCTGAGGCGCACGGGGCGCGGCGGGTCCTCAGCGCTGTGAGGACCAGGCGGCCCCGCAGTGTCGGACCAGAGCGAGTACCGACACTGTCTGCAGAGCAGGGAGCACTCGCTCTCTGCTCCGCAGAAGCCCGCAGCTGCATGTGCGTCCAGCGGACGCACATGCAGCTGAAGGGCCAGTCGGTGCTCCAAGCCCACGGCAGCGGCCTGGAGCCCGGGAGACTCGGGGCACAGGGAGTTTTATTCGGGGCCCGAGCCCCGAATAAAACAGCCTAGCGACGCCCCTGGGGCATCTACTTGGCTACCGAGGGGGCATCTACTTGGCTACAGAGGGGGCATCTACTTGGCTACAAGGGGGCATCTACTTGCCCACAAGGGGGCATCTACCTGCCTATAAGGGGCACTACCTGGTTATGGGGAGGGTACTACCTGGCTATAAGGGCATCTACCTGGCTTTCTTCCAAAGCCGTTATGCAGTTAGGTGGAGTGGGTGTGGCTTTTTGAAGAGGTGTGGCACACCACAAAATGGGCGTGGCCATGCAAATTTTTGCCGCAACGCGCTACGCGCGCCGCCCACTACAATCTCCTGCTTTTTCAATTTCAAAAGTTGGCAACTATGCTGTAAATATGTGCTCAGTCTCAGAGATGGGTAGGCCCAAAGCAGTGGATGCAATAGTTAATGTATGTCTAATACAAAGTGAGTGTAGCTTTTTAGCTGATTGGCAAAGAGAGACCAGCAGTACAGTATTTGCAGAGTGGGCCCCAAGAATCAACTCCACTGGTGGGCCCCAAAAAACGACTGCACTAATTGACCCCGAGTAACTACAACACAATGAGGTATGTTTCTCAAACACTCCGAATATAATGAAAAATGTGGGGTATTGGTGGGAAAAAA
>JAODAL010042135.1:0-35156 GCA_025379985.1 Phyllomedusa bahiana | reverse complement strand
TAAATTTTGAAATTCTGCAAAACCAAAGTGCCACGAAGACGTCCCAGAAGGAGCCACAAAGAGAGATATAATAGTCCTGGAAACAGCATCAAATGTAATAAAACAAATGTTCTGATTTACTGCCGCGACGCCGGAGGCCGGAGCCCTCAGTAAACATTTACTGTAAATAGGAGGGGGGGGGGGGGGGGGGGACGCTTTTCACCTGAGATCTGTCCTACGAGCCGGAACACCAAATTAGTGGAGATCTTTACAGAACATTTCATTGGAAGATTTCCAAGAATGTATTTATTCATTTATTTTGCTTTATTTTGTCCTTTAACCCTTCCTGTCCTTTATGTTGCACTCAGTTTCCCCCCCAAAACACCCCACCCCCCCCCCCCCCGCCCCCCCCCCCCCCCTTTTTTTTCCCCTTTTTGTTATTGTGGGATGCAACGTGCGGTCGTTTTTGTGGGAAGGGGGTTGCTTTTAAAGAGGTTTTCTCACTATAACAATTGACGTAACATGAAGAGAAAAGTAAATTGAGACTATTACCAAATACATTGCTTTGTTGATTTTGCTTTGTTCAGGAAATAAAGCCCTTATACGGTAGATCATACATCTACCGTATAAGGGCTTGTTTGTTGCAGAGCAAAATGAACTTTTTAATGGTACCATAAGGTAACCCAATTTTTTATTATTGTGGGGTGTAACGGGAGGTCGAATGATGCATCGTTTTTATGGGGAGGGGGTTGCTTTTAAAGGGGTTTTCTCACTACAACAATTGGCTTTTAACATGTAGAGAAAGGTAAATTGAGACTATTACCAAATACATTGCTTTGATAATTTTGCTTTGTTCAGGAAATAAAGCCCTTATACGGTAGATTATACATCGACCGTATAAGAGCTTGTTTGTTGCAGAGCAAAATGAACTTTTTAATGGTACCATAAGGTAACCCAATTTTTTTTTATTGTGGAGTGCAACGTGAGGTCGAATAATGCATCGTTTTTATGGGGAGGGGGTTGCTTTTAAAGGGGTTTTCTCACTAAAACGATTGGCTTTTAACATGTAGAGAAAAGTAAATTGAGACTATTACCAAATACATTGCTTACTTGATTTTGCTTTGTTAAGGAAATAAAGCCCTTATACGATAGATCATACATCTACCGTATATGGGCTTGTTTGTTGCAGAGCAAAATCAACTTTTTAATGGTACCATAAGGAACCCCAATTTTTTTATTCTAGGGTGCAACGTGAGGTCGAATGATGCATCATTTTTGTGGGGAGGGGGTTGTTTTTAAAGAGGTTTTCTCACTACACTGATTGCCTTTTAACATGAAGAGAAAAGTAAATTGAGACTATTACCAAATACATTGCTTTGTTGATTTTGCTTTGTTAAAAAAGGGAGGAAATAAAGCCCTTTCGGTAGAGCTACAAACTACCGTTATAAGGGCTTGTTTGTTGCAGAGCAAAATGAACTTTTTAAAGTTACCATAAGGTACTCCAATTTTTTTTTATTGTGGGGTGCAATGTGCGGTCGAATGATGCATCGTTTTTGTGGGGAGGGGGTTGCTTTTAAAGGGGTTTTCTCACCACAACGATTGGCTTTTAACATGTAGAGAAAACTAAATTGAGACTATTACCAAATACATTGCTTTGTTGATTTTGCTTTGTTCAGGAAATAAAGCCATTATACGGTAGATCATACAGCTACCGTATAAGGGCTTGTTTGTTGCAGAGCAGGATGAACTTTTTAATGGTACCATAAGGTACCCTAATTTATTTATTTTTTTGTGGGATGCAACGTGCAGTCGAATGATGCATCGTTTTTATGGGGAGGGGGTTGCCTGCCCACAGTCTGAACAGGAAGCCTGAAGCTGTAGAACCAGCCACAGCCTGAATAGGAAGTGGGAGCTTGAAGCTATAGAACCACTGACAGCCTGAACAGGAAGTGGGAGCCTATAGCTGTAGAACCACTCACAGTCTGAACAGGACGTGGGATCCTTAAACTATGAAACCGCCCACAGCCTGAACAGGAAGTGGGAGCCTGAAGCTGTAGAACTCCCCACAGCCTGAACAGGAAGTGGGAGCCTGGTCTGTAAAACTAACACAGTCAGACCAGGAAGTGGGAGCCTGCAGATTTAAAACTCCCCGCAACCTTACCAGGAAGTGTGAGTCTAAAGCTGTAGAACCACCCACAGCCTGAACAGGAAGTTGGTGCCTGCAGCTGTAGAACTGCCCACAGACTGAACAGGAAGTTGGAGCCTGTAGTTGTAGAACCGCCCACAGACCGAACAGGAAGTTGGAGCCTGTAGCTGTAGAACTGCCCACAGCCTGAACAGGAACTGGAAGCATGCACTTGCCGAACAGCCCACATCCTGAACAGGAAGGGAGAGACTAAAGCTGTAGAACCACCCACAGCCTGAACAGGAAGTGGAAGTTTGAAGCTGTAGAATTGCCCACAGCCTGAACAGGAATTGGGATCCTTAAACTATGAAACCGCCCACAGCCTGAACAGGAAGTGGGAGCCTGAAGCTGTAGAACTCCCCACAGCCTGAACAGGAAGTGGGAGCCTGAGTCTGTAGAACTAACCACAGTCAGACCAGGAAGTGGGAGCCTGCAGATTTAAAACTCCCCGCAACCTTACCAGGAAGTGTGAGTCTAAAGCTTTAGAACCACCCACGGCCTGAACAGGAAGTTGGTGCCTGCAGCTGTAGAACTGCCCACAGACCGAACAGGAAGTTGGAGCCTGGAGCTGTAGAACTTTCCACAGCCTGAACAGGAGGTAGCAGCCTGAGGCTGTCCGTGAAGAGCAGGCTCTGTGAAGCAGCATGGTGAGAAAACCCCTTCAATCTAAAAAAAAAATACTGGACAGTGCTTTCACGTGGAACATAAAAAGTATTCAGAGCTCCCCAAAAAAAGATTACAGCAAAAACTTCTTCACAAGGTTAACAATAGCTAAAAAATGAATGTTCATGTTGTCCCCTTTAAAGGGGTTTTGCCACGATGTAATGTTGACGTAGGACCCTCCAAAATGGGTATTTAATCACTTTTCTAAATATATGTCAAAATACTTTTCTAAATATATTACAAAAAGTGAATCCTGTGAGAGCTACAGCTTTCTTTACAAACCCTCAGTTACTTAAAAGTTTGCATTAGACACGACCAGGAGAGCTGACAGGCCACGCTTGCGCATTTGCACTTCTTATCTGATGACAGGGAACATGAATGAGCTAGCAAGGGGCTGTGGAGAAAGATGTTGTGTCTTTTGTATAGAGAATCCACTGGTTCTAATGTAATTATTTGAGTACACATTGCACAACGCTCCCTCCCTCTCTCCTGTGGGGCTGCTGTACATTGTTTATAGTCTCTCCTGAGCAGATTAAGAGCTAATGAACTCACTTCGTGGCAAAACCCCTTTAAGATAGGAATGGCGTAGTTTGATAATTAGATTATTAAACTTTGAATTTAGAATTTTGGGTAAGTGATATAAAATATTGGAATTTTAGAAAAGTTGAGGTGTCTGGATACAAATTGTGGAACAAAAGATGTGAACTCAGGTGCAAGAAGGGGTCTTAGTGGTTAAGAGGAAATGTATGAACTTTATTATTGCAATGTTGGAGTTTTCCCCTCCTGCTCGGGGGGGTTGGATGCATTGATCTTGCAGTGTGTGTCAGCAGCATTTGTGCACAGTTTTCGCTGTAGTCCCCGGCGTCCTGCTTTGATGCCAGATGGTCCCTTTAGGGTGACTAGGAATGTAATGCGGCGCCAGGGCTCGCTGCGTTGTGCATCTGCTGTAGCTGCTGCAGGTCTCATCAGATCACACATGAGTGGTTCCTCAGCCTCGGAGGCTGACATTCGTCTGGACGGTAGAGGAGCGCGGCGGGCCAGCTCGTCACAGAGCTCGCCGCAAGTTGGTCTTTACTTTGAAGGAGCAGAGATTGGTCCTTGAGGACACGAGACGATTTGAGGCTTCATTGTAACGTGTTCAAGAAGTGAATTACAATGTGCTCTTCTCAGAATCCGTGAAACGACACCTGATGCGCCCCGCGACGATATATATCACACCGAAAAACACATCCCCAACATCATTTACTGAGAATCCTGAGAAATCCTCGGCTTTACCTGCCGCCTCCTGATACTGGGCTGCATAGTTACAGTGGGGGAAAATAAGAATTAATCCCATTTTTCCCTTATGGCAATGACATCATAGGAGACCCAACATGAAAGCCAAAGTTTTTTTAAGCGTGATTCAAAATTTTCCCCTTTATATAATTTCGCCCAACAGTGGCTCACCAAAATATTTTGGATTGGCAAAGGCTTTATGATAATGAAACAGGCCATACTAACAGGTGAAAGCCACCAGAGCCCATAGGTAACAACCCGAACCATCCGGTGGAAGGGAAAGGAAAATTTAGGGGGAAAATAAGGCCCCAAACGGGACGTACAGAGCTCCCTACGGAAGCCCCCGCCTCCCCTTTAACTGAAGAAGGCCCTTTAACAAGTGACACGCCCACCCACAGTCCACCCAATATATGGTGAAGCCAAGAGCTATAAGGCCCACACAAAACACAAATTGCCCCCGCCCCGATCACCATATAGGAAAGGGGGTAAAACAAGCCCAAGAACATTGACAGCCACAAGCCCCAAAAAAGGTGAAGCCAAACAAAAGGTGACAGCAAAGCACCCTTTAAGGTACACCCAAACTATAGAACAACCAGTGCACAGGCCCCATAACTTGGTGCCCATAGCACCAACAGGGTGAAGCAACTGACACCCATAACATTGCCCCAAGGCCCAATAAGGATGACCACATCAAAAAGTACAAGCACAGGCCCATAACAGTGAAACCGAAGAAAAACGTGAAGCAAGAGTGCCCCATAACTTGCACCCACAGGCCCCATAAAACAGGTTGACAAGCCACAGAGCACCATAACGGGGGACCCCACAAGCACCCATAACGGTGACACCCACAGAGACCCATAACGTGACAGTCACAAGAGCACCCATAACGGGGACACCCCACATACACCCATAACGGTGACTCCACAGTCCCCCATAACAGTGACAGCCACAGAGCACCATAACGTGACAGCCAAGACACCCATAACGGTGACAGTCACGGCCCCATAAACAGGGGACACCCACAGGCCCCATAACGTGACACCACAGGCACCATAACAGTGACAGCCACAGTGCCCCCATAACAGTGACAGCCACAGAGCCCCCATAACAGTGACAGCCACAGAGCCCCCATAACAGTGACAGCTCAGAGCCCCCATAACAGTGACAGCTCAGAGCCCCCATAACAGTGACAGCCACAGAGCCCCCATAACAGTGACAGCCACAGATCCCCCATAACAGTAACAGACATAGAGCACCCATAATGGTGACAGACAAGTTTCTCTATAGCAATGGTATCCACAGTGCCCTCATAACATTGGCAGCCACTTTGCCCTCATAATAGTGACAGCCAAATTTATTAAAGCAGTGACATCCACAGTGCCCCCATAACATTGGCATCTATAGTGCTCCCATAGCAATCACAGCCAAGTTTCTTTATAGCAGGGACATGTACATTGTCCCCATAACATTGGCAGTCAGTGCCTCACATAGGACTGATATCCACATTTTTCTATAGCAGGGAAATCTATAGTGCCCCCATAGCAGTGAAAACCAAGTTTATTTATAGCAGTGATGTCTAAAGTGCCCCTATAACCTTCTCAGCCACAGTGCTCCCATAATAGTGATAGCAAAGCTTCCTATGATAATGACAGCCACAGAGCACCCATAACAGTGACAGCCACAGAGCACCCATAACGGTGACAGCCACAGCTCCATAGTGAAAGCCACAAAGCCCATATAATGGTGACAGCCACAGAGCACCCATAACAGTGACAGCCACAGAGCACCCATAACGGTGACAGCCACAGAGCACCCATAACAGTGACAGCCACAGAGCACCCATAACGGTGACAGCCACAGAGCACCCATAACAGTGACAGCCACAGAGCACCCATAACGGTGACAGCCACAGAGCACCCATAACGGTGACAGTCACAGAGCACCCAACGGTGACGGGCCCGGGGTTCATAACTTGACATCCACAGGCCCTTAACTTGGCAGCCACAGCTCCATAATAGTGAAAGCCACGAAGCACCCATGACAGTGGCAGCCAATGTTCCTATAATATTGACAGCCAAGTTTCCTATTGCTGCAACAACCACAGTGCCCCATAATAGTGGCAGACAAGTTTCTCTATAGCAGTGACCGTTCCCCCATAATAGTGACAGCCACAAAGCGCCCATAACAGTGGCAGCCAAGTTTCCTATTGCAGCAACAATGAAAGTGCTACCATAAAAACGACAGGCAAGTTTTTCTATAGTAATGACATCCACAGAGCCCCCATAACATTGGCAGCCACAATTCCCCCATAAGTTTTCTATTGCAGCAACAACCAACGTGTCTCCTAAGCATTGGCAGTCACAGAGCCCCAATAAAAGTGACAGCTAAGTTTCTGTCTAGCAGTGACATCCACAGGCCCCCATAACATTGGCAGCCACAGTACCTCCATATTAGTGAATGCCATGAAGCACCCACGACAGTGGCAGCCAATTTTCCGATAATAATGGCAGCCAAGTTTCCTATTGCTGCAACAACCACAGAGTGCCCCATAACAATGACAGACACGTTTCTCTATAGCAGTGACATCCACAGTGCCCCCAAAATAATGACAGCCAAGTTTCCTATTGCAGCAACAATTAAAGTGCCACCATAAAAGGGACAGACAAGTTTTTCTATAGCAGTGATATCCTCAGTACCCTCATAACATTGGCAGCCACAATGCCCCCATAATAGTGACAACTAAGGGTGACATGTCCAAAAAGTGGCGCATCTATGCCAGTTTTAGGCGCATTAAATCAGTGTAAAGTGCGCCTGAAAGTCCGATACTTTCTAAAAATTGGCGTCAGGTATACCTTCCATAGATTACATTAAGGGGGCCTAAAAGGCCCACATCGTATTCATTAAAAAGGGCAACGTTTGCATCAAAAAAGGGGCGCTAAAATCCTATCAAAAAAGGGGGCATCGTCAAAACTCAAAAAAAGGGGGCTGTTGGGCATCAAAATAAAAAAAGGGATTGCATCAAAAAAGGGGGCACTGCCATCAAAAAAAAAGGGCGCATTGCATCAAAAAAGGGGCAAAAGCATCAAAAAGGGGGCACTGCATCAAAAAAGGGCGCATTGTTAAAAACAAAAAAAAAGGGCCCATTGTATCAAAAAAAAGGGGGCCATCGCTATCAAAAAAGGGGGATCGTATCAAAAAAAGGGGGCATCGTATCAAAAAAGGGCGCATTGCATCAAAAAAGGGGGCAATGCATCAAAAAGGGGGCACTGCATCAAAAAAGGGCGCATTGTATCAAAAAAGGGCGCATTGTATCAAAAAAGGGGGCATCGTATCAAAAAGGGGGCATCGTATCAAAAAAGGGGGCATCGTATAAAAAAAAGGGTGCATCGTATAACAAAAGGGTGCATTGTATCAAAAAAGGGTGCATCGTATAAAACAATAAAAAAGGGGCATTGTTGACAGGGATCTAAAAAAGGGGGGGCAAAGTATCAAAAAAGGGCCGATTGGTCTTTTCGGGGCACTTATAGCTTATCAAAAGGGGTAGTATAAAATATTTTAATGGGTTCTATGGGGCTCATGCCCGACGGGGGCAAAAAGGGATAACTATGTAATGCACTTTTTAATTAGGCGCATTTGGACGGGGGCGCACAGTGCACCATATTTAGGTGCATTACAAAGTGTCGTGCCCGGCGTATAATGCGCCAAGTTTTGGTGTACGACAGTTCATTTACAACAAGAATATGGCGTAAAAAGTGGGTTTGCCGCAAAATAGAACAAAAAACTGGCGTTGGCGTGTTGGGACATGTCGCCCTAAGTTTTCTATTGCAGCAACAACCAATGTGCCTCCTTAGCATTGACAGTCACAGAACCCCAATAAAAGTGACAGCTAAGTTTCTTTATAACAGTGACAACCACAGTGCCCCCATAACAGTGACAGCCACAGAATGTCCCATACAAGTACCAGTCGCAGTGCCCCACCTATGACCTTGAGGAGTCATAGCTGCATTGGTGCATCAGTCATATCATGTGTTCCCTGTTGTATAGTAGCTGTTTGTAGTGGTGCAAAATTTCATCTCTACAGCTACAAAATTGTGACTGTAACTCTGGGCTGTTGCAGGACTAGATTATAGAGATAGGTGAGAACGTTCTTTCCGATCTGATTTTGTTGAAGATATATCCACGGCTTTTCCATATTCATTGCTGCATTATGCACCGGGTCCAGTCTCCGCTCCGTCATGATGTTAACCAGCATGACCAGTTTGTTAATGGCCAACAGCTTGTTAATGGCCACAGAAGCGAAACGCGTTGTGTCTGCTCATGGACTGATGAGATAAGGGCAATAGAACAATAATAGCCTCCATTAATTCTCTTCTCCAACTGGAGTCCTCCGACTGTAAAGCAGACTGTAAATTACCTCCGCTGATACGGCCGCTTTATTGGCAGGTTTCTAACAACTAGACAATAATTTTAAAAAATGGATCTGGAAATGTGAAAAAGATGAGAAAATTAAAAATTGTTTCACACAAAAATGCAGACTCGTATTATATAGGAAACTGTCCCGCGGACTCCAGACCTTCTGGACTGCTTGAAGGAGCTGAGGAACCTTCCAAGGAGCCAACGGGAACCTGGAGGTGTAGTTAAGAGGGTTAAAACAATCCTCCAGCCCCTTCCCTATAAAATCCTGAAATACCTGCTTTAGGGACATACTGTACAATGCCTTGTGAGAAAGTTTTTGGCCCCCTTGAACTTTTCTACCTTTTGCCACATTTCAGGCTTCAAACATAAAGATATAAAATTTTAATTTTTTTGTGAAGAATCAACAACAAGTGGAACAAAATGTATTTGATATTAAACTATTGTAAAAAATATAATACTGTTGTGTGAGGCGTGAAAAATTACTCAGCCCCCTTAAGTTAAAATTTTTTTTTGGGGGGGCCTCCTTTTGTTTTGCGTTTTACAGTGCTAGTCCCTCAGGGGATGTTTTCCATCTTTTTTTTGCCATCGAGGGGATTTGAAATTCTTCCCCATTCTTCCTTTTGGCCAAACGCGGACTCGGGTGAGGTTGGATGGAGAGGTTTGTGAACGTGGGGGCTCGGGGAAAGGTTGGGAAAAGGGAGAGCTTTTTGTGAGCGGCTGGAGCCCCGGGTGGGGTTTTAGAGGGAGACTTTTTGGTGAGCACTGGGGCTCAATGATGTTGGTTTAGAGCGTTTGTGAAACAGCTGGAGCCAGTGGGGTTTAAAAAGGTGGAGTGGTTTTGGTGAGAGCTTTGGAGCTCCCAGTGGGGTTGGTTTGGAGAGCTTTTTTGTGAGCGGGGCGGGAACTCAGTGGGTTGGATGGAGAGCGTTTGTGAGCACTGGAGTCAGTGGGTTTTGGAGGGAGACGTTTGTGAGCATTTAGTGCTGGGGTTTGGGGGGGTTTGGCAGAAGGGGAGGGGAGGATGGGGGCGTTTTTAAAAACCCATTTGGGAGCTCAGTGAGGTTGATGGAGAGCGTTTTTGGGGCAGCGGGAGTCAGTGAGGTTGGAGGGAGAGCTTTTGTGAACGGGGAGCTCAGTGGGGGGTTGGATGGGTCTGGGGAGCAGCTGGAGCTCAGTGGGTTTGGGAAATGGAAGGGTTTGTGAGAAAGCTGGGGGCTCGTGGGGTTTTGGGGATGGGAGAGGGGTTTGTGAAGTGGGCTCAGTGAGGTTGGGCTTGGGGGAATGGAGACGTTTGGAGGAAAGCTTGTTGAGGGGCTAAAGGTGGGGTTGGAGGGAGAGCTTTGTGAGAGCTGGAGTCATTGGGGTTTGGGGGGAGGCGTTTTTTTAGAGGGGGAGCTCATTTGAGGTTGGAGGAGAAGGGTTTTTAAAGCTGGGCTCTTTGGGGTTGGATGGAGAGCGTTTGGGGCAGGGGGCTCAGGGGAGGTTGGATGGAGAGCGTTTTGGGGGCACCCGGGGGTCAGTGGGGGTTGGATGGAGAGGTTTGTGAGCAGTTGGGCCAGTGAGGGGGGATGGAGAGCGTTTGTGAGCAGCGGGTTTTCAGTTTTTTCCACAAAATTTCTCTTTGGGATTCAGTCGGACGGTGACTTGGCCATTCTAACCCCTTGGAGGTATTTGTAAACCCTTTCCCATTGTAAAAATTTTGCTTTATGTTTGGGATCATGTCTTGTTATAAGATAAACTCTGCCCCAGTTCAGGTTTTTTTTGGGCAAACCCAACAGGTTTTCTTCCAAAGGGCCCTTTGAAATTTGGCTCCACCATTTTCCCATCAATTTTTAAACCTTTCTTCCCTTCCGGGCTGAAAAAAAAACCCCAAACCCAAAGAGCTCCCCCCACCCATGTTGCCCGGGGAGATGGTGTTCCTTGGTTTAACAATGCTCCCCCCACCAGGTGTGACGGGGGGAAGGGGCGTTCAGGAGGATGAGCTGGGGTTGTTTTTTCCCAAAACTTATCATTTTGCATTGGGCCAAAATTTGGGTTTAAAGGGTTTCCCTAAACCCAGAGCCCCTTTTTCCCCTTTGTTTGGTGTCTCCCAGGCGGCCCCCTTTCTTCCCCCTTTTTTGGTGGTCTCCCAGGGGGGCCCCCCTTTTTTCCATATTTTTGGGTTTGTCCCCCCGGGCCGCCCCTTCTTCCAATGTTTGGGGTTTCCCAGGGGGGCCCCTTTTCAAATTTTGGGGGTTTCCCCCGGGCGGCCCCTTCTTCCCATTTTTGGTGTCTCCCAGGGGGCCCCTTTCCCTTCCCCATGTTTGGTGTCCCCAGGGCCCCCTTTTTCCCCCTGTTTGGGGGTCTCCCATGAAAGCCCTTTCTTCCACTTTTTTTGGTGCCCGGGGTTCCCAAAGGGGGGGCCCCCCCTTCCCTTCCACATTTTGGGGGTCTCCCGGGGGCCCTTTCCCCTTTTTTTTCCCACCATTTTTGGTGTCTCCCTAGGGGGCCCCTTTTTCCCCTTTTTTTCCCCCCCCCAATGTTTGGTGCCCTCCAGGGGGCCCCCTTTTTCCCCAATTTGGTTTGGGGGTTCCTTTTTTTCCCAGGCGGCCCCTTTTTCCCCCATTTTTTGGTGTCTCCCAGGCGGCCCCTTTTTTCCACATTTTTGGGTTTTCTCCCTGGCCCCTTCTTCCACTTTTTGGGTTGTCTCCAGGGGCCCCTTTTCCACAGGGTTTGGTGTTCCAGGCCCCCTTTTTCCCACATGTTTGGTGTCCCCCGGGCGGTTGGGGGCAAATTTTAAAACCAATTTTTTAATGGATCTCTGAGAAATGGTTTCCCTTTTTTCCCCTTTCCAAAAAAAGGGAGTTTTGGCAGTGACTGTTTGTTTGTCCTATGGAAAATCTCCCCCCCTCAGTTTTAGACCCTCTGCATTTTCATCCAGGGGGGTCATGGGCCTCTTAGTTTGCATCTCTGTTTCCGGGTTTCTCCTTTTTGAGATAAAGATTAGGGGGGAGGGGTGGGTTTTGGGTAGTTTTGCAGGGGTTCGTTTCTCCTTCCATTTTCAATATTTTCGTTTTGCACGGGGCTCCTTGGGATTTTTAAAAGGGTTTGGGGAAAAACCTTTTTGGGAATCCAAATCCGGGTTTTTAAACCCTTCTCCAAAACCCAGTATCAGGGCCCTTTCCTGGTTTTTCCCTTTTCTTTAAATGATGCTTTTGCACTTTAAACGGGCCCCTGGGGACTATCACAGACGGGTGCATTTATACGGGAGACTTAAAATTACACACAGGGGTTAAATTTTTTATCATCACCGTCTTTTAAAAAACTTTTGGATCATTCAGATCCTCACGGGAACTTTTTTGGAGTGAGTTTGCTGCACTAAAAGGGTAAGGGGGACCGAATAATATTGCAGGGCCCCACTTTTCAGTTTGTTTCTTTTTACAAAATTTAAAATACCCAAAATAAAATTCTTTCCCACTTCAAATTTGTCCCACTTGTTGTTAATTCTTCACAAAAAAAAAAAAAAAAATTATATTTTTAATTTTTGGAAGCCTGAAAGGGTTGGAAAGGGGGGGTTTAAAAATTTCCAAGGGGGGCTGAGTACTTTCGAAAGGCACTTTTAAAAACTTTAAAATTCTGGGCCATATTTTTTATTTTCCATTTTTTATACCCAATTTTCCCTTTTACCTTCACCCAACCCAAAAAATTAAAAAAAAAAAAAACCCCAATTTTAAAATCCCCCGTCCCCCCTTTATAAAATTCTAAAAATGCCCGAAAAGGTATTTTTGTTAACATGAAAAACCCAACCCCCAAAAGGTAAAAAATTCGGATCCCCCCTTTTTAACGTATTTTCCAAAAAGTTCGGGACACCCCTCACTTTTTATACTAAAATTCAAAACCCTCAAAAAGTCTTTTTCCCCAACCAACCCCCCTCACTTTATTTTAAATAATTTTCCCCTCACAAATGTCCCCGTAAAACCCCCACATTTATACAGTTTTCCCCCACAAAAAATCATTTTAAAACCCCACCATAAAAATTTAAAAGGGTTTTTTTCACAAAAAAGGCAGGTACAACCTTCAAAAAAATTTTTTATACAGCATCTCACAAAGTAAAGGAAAATTTTTTACCCCCAAAAACATTATCCCCCCACTTTTCGCCAAAAAAATTTCGGGTACCCCCTCACATTTTTTAAAATTAAAAAGAAAATATCACAAATCAACCACTTTAAAAAGCCCTCAACCTTTTAAAATAAACCCCCCATTTTTTCGCACCAAAAAGTCCATTACAAACCCCTAAACCCCAATTTATATACAGCATCTCCCCAAAATCAGTACACCCCTCACATTAAAACATCCCCGAAACAAAATTTTTTCAGACCACAAACCCCCCTCTTTTTATATACAGCATCTCACACAAGCCCGGACCCCTCATATTTTATCCCGCATCAACAAAAGTCAAAACACCCCTCACATTATATACAGCATCTAAAAAAAGTCGGGAACCTCTCAATTTATACAGCATCCCCAAAAAAAGTCGGGACCCCCCTCACATTATAACGTATCTCACAAAGGGCAGTACACCCCCATTTATATACAGCTTTCTCAAAAAAGTTTTAAAAAACCCCTTAAACATTATATCCGCTTTTCTCACAAAAGTTAAGACACACCACATTATTAAGCGATCTCCGAAAAGCCCAACAACCCCTCAAAATTATTATACCTTCTCACAAAATTCTTACCCCCCTCAAAATTAAATAAAACAGCATCTCACAAAATTCAGAACACCCCTCCTTTAATTTACAGCATCTCACAAAAGCCAAAACCCCTCACATTTTATACAGCACCCTCACAAAAGTCGGGGACACCCCTCAATTTTTATACAGAAATCTCACAAAAGCCCCGGGAAAACCCCCCTCCTTTTAAAATACAGCATCCCCACAAAAGTCAGGACATCCCCCCCACATTTTTGAAAAATAGGGTTTTTATATCTTTTTAGGGGAAAAAACCACTGAGATCTCCCCTTTTTGATAAATGAAAAAAGTAGTCGGTCCCCGGCTTGTATCACGGGGGGGAAAATTTTTTTTTGGGGTGCCCAAAAAATTTAGCCCAACACAGCCATAAATGTCTAAACCCGGGCAACAAAAGTTTAAGAAAAAAAAACCCCCACATGTTTGTAAATATTGTATTCTATTATAAAATTTAAACCTGCCCTTGCTTTGAAATATTTTCTCACTGAACTCGGCAGCAGTAGGAGCCTCTAGACCATATATTTAGACCTTCAATAATATTTATTTGGCGCTCATTACCGCTGCAGCTTATTACTGTTTATAGTTGTGTCGTTAATAGTTACAGCTGCATCTATAGATGAATTAGGTTTCTTTGGTAGATTCTCTTTTTATTACTTTCTTAGTTTTCTGTCTTGCTTCAAACGAAGGCCAAGCTCAATCAGCATAAAGTGAGGGCGGCCTGTGCTTGCTGCATGTGTGCAGAGAGAAAAGGAGGACCCGGATGGGGTATCTTTTTCCAGTCCTTTTTTTTGGTTTAGTAACCTTTCCCACCCGGTTATTGCGGGGAAACGGATTTTCCCGTATTTGCGCCCCGTACGGCGCTGCAATATGCGGGAAAAATCCTCCCAGCCATTAGGGAAATTTACATTTCTCATAGAGAATATGGATTCCTCTCCCCTCCCCCCCCTTCGGCGAATCCACTGGGCGGGGAAAAGTGACATGTAATTTTACCCCCGGGGGGGTTACGCGCCGGGGGATAAGGGTTGTCTAGGGGGCCGGGCCCACTCCCGCCCCCCGCCCCGTACTCAAGCCGTTTGCAGGCAAAACCGTCCCGAAAATTACGGCTTTGAAAAGCCGGTAAACCCGGGGCCCTTAAAGATAACAAGAAAGATTCATGTTCATGTTTGATTCCCTCACCCACCATTTTTGAAGAAAAGCCCTCCTCCTTGTTTTTCCCACGGGAACAGAGTGGGGAAGATGAAATTTTGAATTATTCCCTTATTTTTCGGACTAAAAAACCCCTTTTTTTTTTTCCAAAAATACCCAAGTGGCCTCAAACCCCTCTGAAGTGCTCACAGGTGGAAGCCTGCAGCATGACATGAGCACCCTTCAGGGGGCCCCACTAACCCTGCCAAGCACCCAGAAGCAGAAGCGTAACTTCAAGCTCTGGGGCCCTAGTGCAAAAGTGAAATTTGGGGCCCCCCCATTTTCCATGCGCCTTTTTACAATGCCGGTGTCCTTTTAGGTGGCAGGAGGGCTTTTGGGCCCCCTCAGGCTGCAGGGCCCAGAAAGCGATGCTACCCCCCTGCACCCCCTGTACAGATCCCGCTGCCAAGGGACCCTGCCTTCAACAGACTAAGTGGTGTGTGCTAGAATACTTGCACAAACTCCTGTACCCCTGCCCCTTTTTCGTCTTAAAGTCCGAAAAATACGGTACTTCTCTGCGCCTAATAAGGCTGTTTCTTGACTCCCCGTTCCGGCCACTCAGCCCCTTTAGAAAATGCAGTGAATTTAGATCACCTCAGGCAAAACAAAAAACAATTTGAACTAACTTTTTCCCCTTGCATATTTTATTTTAATTTGTTTTTAATTGAAAAAAATAAATAAAAACCCTCTACATACAATGCATGAGCTTGCCACATCTGTAACAATCTGCACTATAAAATCATTGCATTAATTCTTTACCACAGTTAACTCCGTAAAAATAAAAACCTGGGTAAAGAACAGATGTTTTTTTGCTCGTTTCACCTCCCAAAACAGGAATAAAAAGTCATCAAAAAGCCATATGTAACCCAAAATGATGCCAACAAAAACAAAAACTCTTTTTGCACAAAACAAGTCTGCACGCGGCTGCGTCAGTGGAAAAATAAAAATGTTACGAGTCCTGGAATGCGCGAAGCAAAAAAAAGAAATCATGTTTTTAAAAAATAAAAGGATTTTTATTGTTGCCAAAGTGGTAAAACATAAAAAACCAACTATATAAATTCAGTATTAATTGTACCACGTGGTATACGCTGGTGAAAATGCTGTTTTGTCTTATACCCTCCCAAACATGAACAACAATATTTGGATATATTATATGTTTCCCAAAGTGGTTCCAATAGAAACTACAGCTCGCTTGCCAAATAGAAAATCTTATACAGATACATTGACGAAAAATATTTTAAAAAGTTATCACTGGAACACAAAGGAAGTGAAAACTTTTCTAGTCTTTAAAGAGAACCTGTCCCATAGGTTATGCCCCCCTTGCTGAGGGCAACACAAGCCAGTGTCAGACCTGCTGTTTCCAGCGCTGTGTCCCCTTATTCTGTAAGATGCTGGAGTTTTAGAGTATTTAGTGCTCAAATCTGCAGTTTTCAGCCAGAAAAGAGTCATTCAAAGAGTCCGTTTTTTTTTCAAACCCCGCCCACCTGAGGCTAGCCCCGCCCACCTCAACTGATAAACCTATTACTTTGAATAGGTAGAAACATGTGAATAACTGTCAATGGGGGGGGCTAGCCTTTGGTGGGCGGGGCAAGCACCTGCTCATGAATAAGATTTGAGGGGTAAATGCACTAAAACTCCAGCATCTTACAGAATAAGGGGCACCGCGCTGGAAACAGCAGGTCTGACACTGGCTTGTGCTGTCCTCAGCAAAGGGGGGCATCACCTGGGTGACAAGTTCCCTTTAAAGGATAAATTAGTTAACACCAAGGGTACGTCCAGGCAACGAGTAAAATTCATCTGGTGGATGCTCAGTGGATTCTATTGTTCAAAAATGGATGACACAATTTTCAATGGGTCTTTCATGTGGATTTTAGGTAGATTTTTTTCCTGGCAGATACAATCAGAAAACGAGTCCAATTCATGTGTATGGGATTTTGGATGAAGGACTGCACTTGGAATACGACGAAATAAGTTTTTTTTACTCTTAAAAAGCGTCTGAGAAAATACACGTTGTACAAACTACAGGGTGGATTTTCTATTGAGGTAGAGATAGGGGGTAGGCTCTCCTCTCCTCTGTGTGTGCAGTATATGGGAGACGTCATAGCAGCTCGTCTCCACCCACTAGCTCAGTACTGCTCTATAATGTCCTCTATGCTGCTATAGAGATATAGGGGGCAGGATTTCCTCTCCTGTGTGTGCAGTGTATGGGAGACATCATAGCAGCTCATCTCCACCCACTAACTCAGTACTGCTCTATTACATCCTCCATGCTGCTCTAGAGATATAGGGGGCAGGATTTCCTCTCCTGTGTGTGCAGTGTATGGGAGACATCATAGCAGCTCATCTCCATCCACTAACTCAGTACTGCTCTGTAATGTCCTCCATGCTGCTTTAGAGATTAGGGGGCAGGATTTCCTCTCCTGTGTGTGCAGTGTATGGAAGACATCATAGCAGCTCATCTCCACCCACTAACTCAGTACTGCTCTATTACATCCTCCATGCTGCTCTTGAGATATAGGGGGCAGGATTTCCTCTCCTGTGTGTGCAGTGTATGGGAGACATCATAGCAGCTCATCCCCACCCACTAGCTCAGTACTGCTCTATAATGTCCTCCATGCTGCTATAGAGATATAGGGGGCAGGATCTCCTCTTCTTTGTATGCAGTGTATGGGAGACATCATAGCAGTTCATCTCCTCCCACTAGCTCAGTACTGCACTATAATGTCCTCGATGCTCCTGTAGAGATATAGGGGAGCATGATCTCCTCCTCTGTGTGTGCAGTGTATGGGAGACATCATAGCAGTTTGTCTTCACCCACTAGCTCAGTACTGCTCTATAATGTCTTCCATGCTGCTATAGAGATATAGGGAGGCAGGGTCTTCTCTTCTGTGTGTGCAGTGTATAGGATACATTATAGCAGCTATTCTCCTATAGAGATATAGGGGGCAGAATCTCCTCTCCCAAGTGCAGTGTATGGGAGACATCATAGCAGCTAGTCTCCTATAGAGATATGGAGATATAGGGGGCAGGATCTCCTCCAATGTGTGTGCAATGTATGGGAGACATCATAGTAGCTAGTCTCTACCCACTAGCTTAGTACTGCTCTTTAATATTCTCCATGTTGCTTTTGAAGTTATGCTATTGACAGGGCAGCAAGAGTACTATTAAAACTAGAGGTGACACCCCCCCTAGCGAGACATATTTTGGAAGTACATAATGGTGAAATAGAGGGGCTAAAATTCTGGGGCATCTGTGTGAAAAAGCTAGGGGAAAGAAAGGGCGATCTGGATGTAGTTTTGTTGCAGGAAGAGGCAAGATGGATATACAGACTCAATACATTGAAACCTAAAGGCCTAAATGAAGGCTTTCATTTTCAGCATTTATTTAATCTTGCTGATTCCCTGTATAATAATTTTTGAAGAAAAATGATATATGTGATTAAGTACGGTCAGTGGATATAGCACGGTTGAATATATGACTATAGAAGCATCAGAGTTCACATATGTTTTTTCCTCCCTCCCATTTCCCTCCCGTTCTCCCTTCATGGGAGTAAAAAAAAAAGTAAAAAAAAAAACATAAAAACTGTCAAAAAAAGTGTAAAAAAATAAATAATAAAATAAAAATAAATATTTAATAAAAAATAATTGTGCATAAATTACACGCACAAAAAAACCTACATATTAGGTATCCACACGACCGTAATAACCTGTAGAATTAATCTAACAAGTTATTACGTGTGAAATGTGAATGGTGTAAAAAAATAATAATAAAAAAAAAAAATTTAAAAAAATAAAAAAAATACTGCAATTATTTATAAGTGAACTTAAACTATTCCCCCATAAAGTACAACTTGTCTCAAATAAAACGGGGCCTCAGACAACTGCGTCACTGAAAAAATACAAAAGTTACAACTGTTGAAACGCAAGGAGGGAAAAACTAAAAAAATGTTCTGGTCATTAACTACTTTTCAGGCGTTCAGCTTAAGGGGTAAATGGGGAAGGTGGGAGGTGAAAAGGTGGGAGGTGAAACTGCGGGAGGGAGGGCGGGCTAACCATAGGGCCTGCAGCTTTATTAATATGAATATGTATATTACATGTAAAAGAGAAGTGGTTTATGGGAATACACTAAGACAATAGTGTACAGTACAATGAAATATGTATTTAATAAGGCTTGCAGCTTTATTAAAATGAATATGTATATTAAATATAAAGGAGAAGTGCTGTATGGGAAGATAATATGACAATAGTGTACAGTACAATGGAGTTTATATTCCCAATGAATATGCATATTATACATGGAGGAGAAGGGGTTTATGGGAGTTGATAAAGCTGGTAGTGTGCTGTGGAATGTAACACCTATTCTGCTTAGTCCGTTCTAGGTGAGCCACGCAGAGACAATAACAGGAGAGAAATTAGACGGAAGCCCATCACAGTCAGGGCTGAAATGTCTATTGATACAGTACGTGGGCGCGGGCAGCATGCTAAGATAGGGCGCAAGCCCGCCATGGAGATGGCGAATTTGTCTGAGGATTGTTGGTTATGGGAGCATGGTGGCAGCAGTAGCAGCACATATTATGAGTGTGCGTGCAGGAGAGCGGAAGGGGGAGTGGGTTTTGTGGATTCTCTGATGGCTAATTGGTGAGCACCTGAATAGGGGGTGCACCTAACATGATATAAAAGGAAGTGAGCTTAGACCACATGTGATCGGACCTCTAACCCCTGATGAAGCCAGGTTAGCAGGTGAAACATGTTGGGGAGGTCAGGCATGACGTTTTAAATTGTGATTTCTCACCTCTGTCCGCTGCAGACGGTGTCACAAGAGGGCCTTATTTGTTTTGTGTCCATGAGACTAGGAACGACTGCCCAAGTAGGAGGCTTGGGATCCCTTACTGGAGCTAGTAAATTGCTGTATATATAAGGCTTTCCTGTTGATGGGTGTTGCTCCACCATACTTGATAACAGAAAAGGAGCTATTCCTTCTTTCAGAAGTAGAAAGGGATAAATTGAGAAGTTAGAAATCAGGTTTTAAAATAGGGTGTATCGAGGTTAAGAGTTATTCATAATAAAAGTTACGTTTTAGTGTTTTACAGATAGAGAACTGATAGAGTTTAAGTTGGCCTATGGCAAAATAGTAAATATAGAGGGCAGCAAGATGTCCTCTTCTTTGTGCAGATTCTAAGAAACATCGTAACAGTTCATCTCTGTCCAAGCTCAGGGACAAATAAAAATTAAAAATGTCTGCAGAGGGGGAAAATAAATGAAAATGCTATATTCCAGTTATATAATGGCCAGAAATAGTGCTACTCCTCATGTACTCACAGGACAGGTTATCCTGAAAATTTCCCTGAAAGATCAGGTGTGCTAAAACAAAACAGCACACCAAGTGGTCAGGCACGGCATTGCAGGTAGGACAAATTATTTGCTTTATTCTGAATCATTGCAGGATGTACAAATTACACAAAGCGGCAGAGTCCTGCAGATATTTTTCATGTAGTAATTCTGTATATATTTGCATATATTTCAGTGATGGTTCTCTAACCCCTGCAGGTGCTTGATTTTCTTGCCAACGCTGTAATGAAGCATGCAGGCCCCGGTTGTGTCATGCGTCAGCCTTTCATCTCACTCCGGATAATCTGAATTATAATTTACTTTAGTCTACGCCTGACTGGTTGTGGTGTAACAAATGCTACAAGTGCTACATGAAGGGCGGATTTGTTACTTTTTATCTGCACATTTTATGGAAAAGATTTTATTTTCTGTAAAACCAATGAATGGACAGATAATGAGTGATACGGAGAAGGTGTATGACAAAGCCTCGTCTGTGCTCAAGCCCAACTATCACGTCACAACCAGAATTGTGCTAAAAGTCACATGGACGTATACATTTCATGGTGAGGGACGCTAATTGCACAATTTAGAAAGAAGCCCCCCTCCCAGATCCAGTCCATACTACCCCATATCCTTATATTAAAACCTTAAAGGGAGCCTGTCACATAGTTGATGCCCCCCTTGCTGAGGACAGCACAAGCCAGTGTCAGACCTGCGGTTTCCAGCGCTGTGTCCCTTATTCTGTAACCTATTGTAGTTTCAGAGCATTTACTGCTCAAATCTGGCAGTTGCAGCCTGTTCTGCCAGGAAAGAGTCCAACTCCTTTATGAGCAGGTGTTAGCCCCACCCACTTACTGCTAGCCCCGCCCACCTACTGGTTATTCAAAGTTTCTACCTATTCAAAGTGAAAGGTTGAATCAGCTGTATGTTGGCAGGGCTAATGCATGCTCATGAATACGCAGGGCTCTTTTCTGGCAGAACAGGCTGAAACTGCCGGATTTGAGCATTAAATGCTCAGAAATCGCTGCAACTTACAGAATAAGGAACACAGTGCTGGAAACAGCATGTGTGTCACTAGCTCGTGCCGTCCTCAGCAAGGGGGCCATAATCTACGGGACAGGTTTCCTTTAAACTTTTAGGTAACTTTTGAGAATAAGCTATCCTGTATGTGAACATAAAGAATTGCACTATTTCTGGCCATTATATAACTTATATGGAGCCGCTCTGCAGGCTCTATATCAGATGTCCCTGAGCTCATGGGGGGAGAACAGCTGCTATGATGTCTCCCATACACTGCACACACACAGAAGAAAAGCTCCTGTCCCATATATCGCTATAGCAGCAGGGAGGACACTACAGAGCAGTACTGAGCTAGTGGGTGGATAGGAGCTGCTATGATGTCTCCCATACACTGCACACACAGAAGAGGAGATCCTGCCTCCCTATATCTCTATATCAGCATGGAGGACAGTATAGAGCATACTGAGCTAGTGGGTGGAGATGAGATGCTATGATGTCTCCCATACACTGCACAGAGAGGAGGAGATCATGCCCCAACTATCTTTAGAGCAGCAAGGAGGACACTATAGAGCAGTACTGAGCTAGTGGGTGGAGACTAGCTGCTATGATGTCTCCCATGCACTGCATATACAGAAGAGGAGATCCTGCCCCCTAGGGCTGCCTCTGTGTCTCTGTGTCTCTCTCTGCCTCGGTCTCTCTTCCGCCAATCCCCTCTCATCTCTCCATAGACCTGTATGGGTAACATGTTACCTGGTCTCTCGGCTGACAGTCCATCTTCTGAAGACAATAGATATTTTAGCAGGTTTCTTACCAATATTAATGGGTATAAAGAGAAGAGAATGGGACAGCGGAGCCTGATCAGTGCATAAAGTGTTTTTTTTTTTCTTTGAAAAAATATTTTACATACCTTATTTTTTCTTGTACTTGTGACATAATCAAAGTTTGTTAAAAGTTTGTTCCTCCTTTCCTCCAACCTCACTCTTTACATACAGTAGTAGGTTCATTTTGCCACAATACCTTACAAAGTTGGAGAGGGGTGCCTGTAGCCCACCAGTGGAGTTGATTCTTGGGGCCACCAGTGTAGATGATTCTTGGGGCCACCAGTGGAGTTGATTCTTGGGGCCCACCAGTGGAGTTGATTCTTGGGGCCCACCAGTAGAGTTGATTCTTGGGGCCCACCAGTGGAGTTGATTCTTGGGGCCCACCAGTGGAGTTGATTCTTGGGGCCACCAGTGGAGTTGATTCTTAGGGCCCACCAGTGGAGTTGATTCTTGGAGCCACCAGTGGAGTTGATTCTTGGGACCCAACAGTGGAGTTGGTTCTTGGGGACAAATTGATTCTGGGGGCCCACCAGTGGAGTTGATTCTGGGGGCCCACCACTGGATTGATTCGTAGGGACCACCACTGGATTTGATTCCTGGGGCCACCAGTGGAGTTGATTCTTGGGGTCACCAGTGGAGTTGATTCTTGGGGTCCACCAGTGGAGTTGATTCTTGGGGCCCACATGTGGAGTTGATTTTTGGGTCCACCAGTGGAGATGATTCTTGGGCCCACCAGTGGAAATGATTCTTGGGCCCACCAGTGGTGTTGATTCTTGGGGCCCACCCGTGGAGTTGATTCTTGGGGTCCACCAGTGGAGTAGGTTCTTGGGGCCCACCAGTACAGTTTATTCTTGGGGCCCAACAGTACAGTTGGTTCTTGGGGCGGAGTTGATTCTTGGGGACACCAGTTGAGTTGATTCTTGGGTCCACCCTACAGCGACTGTACATCACTGCACGTTACTCTTGCTTTTCGTCTCTTTATCTCTGCCCAGGCCTCACATGCCCAGTGGCCACTGAGGGTGTTTTGCTTTCCTGTGGGCCAGTTTGAGCTTGCTGCCACGTATCTGCAGCAGGATCGACTCCCTACCACATCCCTCATCTACGTGCACTGTACCTCACCAGTCCCACCATTAAACCAAGTTGCTATCTACTCCACCCACTGATCAAACCTACTGGGAAAGGGGAGGGGGTGCGGTCAGGAACGGATTCTCAATGAAGAAAGGAAGAGACCAGAGGTATATAGTCCTATTTTCAAGCTCTTTAGGAAAAGGACTGTAATTTGGCCTCCTCTGGAGAGAGCACCGCTGTATCTCGCACCAGCCAAATCATTATAAAGTTTCCTTTTAATCTCTGAAGCAAGTAATTGTGATACATGTAGAATAATTTCCCACCAATTTTCTCCTAATTCTCCTGTTATTTTGTAACTTTTTTCAGGAAACAATTGCAGGCAGCTGAGTTTGGGTGCTACGCTCGCTGCTCTGCTCCTGGGAGACAGACGCAAACAAGCAGATGATTCTTTCATTGCGATGCTCCTCTTCTCAGCAAGCAGATTAAACGTTTTTAAAGGGGTATTCCCATCTCATTGAAGAGGTTTGAACATGTAGGTGAAGGTAAATAAAGATTATTACCAAATGCATTGCTTTTCCAATTTTGCTTCATTTCAGAGATACAGTAGGTTATCTATCCTGCTTGTATTCAGCTGGTTTTCAAAGTTACCATTCACCTCTGTGGTTTAGCAGCTATGTCTTATCAGCAAAAGAGGGCTAGATGGCTAGAGCACAGAAGTGGTCGGTAACTTAGGAAACCATCTATAAAACAAGCAGGATAGATAACCTGCTGTATCTTGAAAATGAAGAAAATTCAGAATATAAATGTGTTTGGTACAAATGTTTATTGGCCTTTTCCTAGGTTTTAAGCTGATCAGTGAGATGGGAAAATTCTTTTACAAGGGCCACCAGTGGAATTGATTCTTGAGCCCCACCAGTGCAGTTGATTCTTGGGGCCCACCAGTGCAGCTGATTCTTGGGGCCCACCAGTGGAGTTGATTCCTTGGGGCCACCAGTGGAGTTGATTCTTAGGGCCCCACCAGTGGAGATAATTCTTGGGGCTCACCAGTGGAATTGATTCTTAGGGCCCCACCAGTGGAGATAATTCTTGGGGCTCACCAGTGGAATTGATTCTTGGGGCCCACCAGTGGAGATGATTCTTGGGGCCCACCAGTGGAATTGAGACTTGGGCTCACCAGTGGAGTTGATTCTTTGAGCCCACCAATAAAGTTGATTCTTGGGGCCCACCAGTGAAGATTATTGTTGGGGGACACCAGTGGAGCTGATTCTTGGGGACACCAGTGGAGCTGATTCTTGGGGCCAACCAGTGAAGATTATTGTTGAGGCCCACCAGTGGAGTTGATTCTTGGGGCACACCTGTGGACTTGATTCTTGGGCCCACCAGTGGAGATGGCTATTGGGGTCCACCAGTACAGTTGATTCTTGGGGCCCACCAGTGGAGATGGCTATTGGGGTCCACCAGTACAGTTGATTCTTGGGGCCCACCAGTACAGAGGGATTCTTGGGACCCATCAGTGTAGTTGATTCTTGGGGCCCACCAGTGGAGGGGTATTATGGAGGCCCACCGGTGGAGTTGATTCTTGAGCCCACCGGTGGAGTTGATTCTTGAGCCCACCAGTGGAGGTGGTTATAGAGGCCCACCAGTACAGTTGATTCTTTGGGCCCACCAGTACAGTTGATTCTTAGGCCCACCAGTACAGTTGATTATTGGGACCTACCAGTACAGTTGATTCTTGGGGCCCACCAGTGGAGATGGCTATTGGGTACCACCAGTACAGTTGATTCTTTGGGCCCACCAGTACAGTTGATTCTTAGGCCCACCAGTACAGTTGATTATTGGGACCTACCAGTACAGTTGATTATTGGGGCCCACCAGTGAAGTTGGTTCTTTGGGCCAAATTGATTCTTGGTGCCCACCAGTGGATTGATTCTTAGGGCCACAAGCTGAGTTGACTCCATAATTTCTGAGCAATGTGCAATGTCACAACTTTAATTTTTAAATCTACTAACCTGCATGTGAAAAGTACATTTTCCCAAGAAGTTTCCCATTCTATCCACATGTCTGTATTGCAACTGGGTTACATTTATAGGGGGTGTAAAGGTAACAGTCATGCCAATGCTCTGGAGTGGCCTATAAGCCCGTTTGCCACATCAGTATTGACAGTAACTGGCACATGGTAATGCACACAAAGTACACCGCGGGTGTGAGTTCTGCATGGGGGGTTATATTATTCAGAATGTCCTTCCCATCATGCTTCAGACCAGAGCACAGATATCATATTCTTATTACTCCTGGAGGAGCTATGTCCTGTGCTCACCAATGCCCCCATTGAAGAATCGCTTTGTAGAGAATGGGAAGGGAAACACAACTGCATTGAACATATTTCAGGCTTAAGGAAGGAGTTGTTATTCCAGTTAGGAAGCAAATACATTTATTTTACAGCAGTGACCAAGACCATACTTTGACCATACTCTGAGGTTACACTCAGAAAAGGCTTCACCATAGTCGACCTAAGAGGTTGAGTGTACATGCTCAGCGTCATATCCAGAGATGAGTGCTGCCAGTATTGCTGCAGAGGTTACAGAGTTGGGCAGGGTCACCCTGTGAGTGCTCAGACCATACGCCGCACACTGCATCAAACTGGTCTACATGGCTGCCATCCCAGAAGGAAGCCTTTTCTAAAGATGATGCATAAGAAAGCCTGCAAACGTTTGCTGAGGACAAGCAGACTAAGGACATGGATTATGGAACCGTGTCCTGTGCTCTGATGAGACCAAGATAAACTTCTTAGGTTCAGATAGTGTAAAGCGTGAGATGCAGCAATCAGGTGAGGAGCACAAAGACAAGTGTGTCTGCCTACGGTCAGGCACGGTGGTGGAAGTGTCATGGTTTGGGGCTGCATGAGGGCTGCCGGCTGTGGGGAGCTACAGTTCATTGAGGGAACCATGAATGCCAACATGTACTGTGACATATGGAAGCAGAGCATGATCCCCCCTCCCTTCTGGGCTGCAGGTAAGGGCGTATCTATAGGGGGTGCAGAGGTAGCAGTCGCTACTGGGCTCTGCAGCCTGAGGGGGCCCAAAAGCCCTTCTGCCACATAGGAAGAAACCAGTATTATAAATAACACATGGTAGATTGGGAGCCCCATATCACTTTTTGCATTGGGGCCCAGAAGCTTCAAATTATGCCTCTGGCTGCAGGAGAACATTCCAACATGATAACGACCCCAAATAGCTCCAAGACGACCAATTCCTTGCTAAACAAAATTAGGGTAAAGGTGCTGGACTGGCCAAGCGTCTCCAGACCTAAACCCTATGGAGCATCTGTGGGGTATCCTCAAATGGAAGGTGGAGGAGCGCAATGTCTCTAACATCCACCAGCTCCGTGATGTCGTCATGGAGGAGGGAAGAGGATTCCAGTGACCTCTATGCCCAAGAGAGTTAAGGTAGTGCTGGAAAATAATGGGGGCCACACAAAATACTGACACTTTGGGCAAAATTTGTCCATTGTCACTTATGGGTGTCCTCACTTTTGTTGCCAGTGGTTTACACATTGATGGCTGTGGTGAGTTATTTTGAGGACACCACATTCCCCTGTGATACAAGCCGGGCACTGACTACTTTACATTGTATCAGTGTCAGATCCTCAGTGGTTTTCAACGTATGCACACTGTGCACTGGCAGGGCTGCGTCACACATGTATTATACGAGTACCACACAGACCCCGCCTGCGGCACACTTTTGTCAAAAAGGGAATACACTACGGAAATCCCTAAAGCAAGCATTAGTTTTTTAGAATGTTTTTGTGTGGCAAGAAACCAAACGTTAACTTGGTGTACATTGTAATTTAACCTATATGGAAGGAAGGGTGTTGCCAATTTAAAAAAAAAAAAAAAAAAAAAAAAAAAAAAAAAAAAAAAAAAAAAAAAAAAAAAAAAAAACCTTGCAACTGGGGGCTGGAAACCCCAAATTATAATTAACACCAAACCGCCAGGGGCACATTTCTCAAAAAAGGGAATCCCTACGTGGAAATCCCTAAAGAAGCATTAGTTTTTTCAAAAATGTTTTTGTGTGCAGAAACAAACGTTTATTTGGGGTGTACTTTTATTTTAAAACCTTTGGGGAAAGGAAGGGGTCTTCAATTTTGGGTTTCTGTCCCCGCCCACTCTCACAGGCTGTCATAAGAAGGGCAGCTTTGCAGGTTGGGTGTTTTTTATTTTTTCTCTCTGAATAATGGAGGTCGGTTGACCCAGCGAGAGGCCTGATTGGCTCGATTGAGAGGTAAAGATAGGATAGGACTGCCCGATTTTGAGATCACGTTGAAAGTCGTGGGCAGCTTAAACATCTTTTGATCAAAATATGTGAACCAAGAGTCTCAAAGTTTTTTCATGTATGATAGATAGCATAAATGCTTCTTTAGGGATTTCCACGTAGTGTAGATCCTCAGTGGTATCCCATGAAAAGAGATAATACATTATTTACAGAAATGTGGGGGGTGTACTTACTTTTGTGAGATACAGTACATTATAAAAATGTACTGTACCAATACTAAGAAAGCTCACTGCATAGACCACCCACTAAATTGTCTGCTATGGGTGATTGCCTCTCTCTATACACAAGTACAAAACCTATGCATTTACTCCCTACTGACTGCTGGATCGTAATTCCTAAGCAGCCATCCATACAAACTTAGATGCCCCTTAGATCACCCCCGCTCTCTATGTGCTATCCCAAATGCCAAGAGAGGAAGAGCAAGAGGAGAGAGAGAGTCAGCATAGCTCTGAGCTGTGCACTGTCACATCTACTAGTGCATCGCAAAAAATCTGAATATCATCGAAAAGTTAATCTATGTCCATAAATCAAGTCAAATAGAGAAACCCATATATAGTATATTATAGACTCATTACACACAGAGGAATATATTTCAAGCTCTTTTTATGTGGATTTTTATGGTTAACAGCTAATAAAAATTCAGAAAATTAGAATAAAGTGAGGAAGGTCAATATTGTTCCCTCATGGTGTCACACACTAAGGTTTCCTAAGCCTTTAAATGGTCCCTTAGTCTGGTTCAGTAGGCAACACAGTCCTGGGGAAGACTGCTGACTTGACATTTGTCCAGAAGGCAATCACTGACACCTTCCACAAGGAGGAGAAGCCACAAAAGGTCATTGCTGAAGAAGCCGGCTGCTCAGAGCGCTGTATCAAAGCAGATTAATGGAAGGTTGAGTGGAAGGAAAAATTGTGGTAGAGAAAGGTGCACAAACAACAGGGATGTCCACAGCTGTGAAAGAATTGTTAAGAAAAGTCCATTTCAGAATTTGGGTGAGATTGACAAGGGAAAGAGTGGACTGTGGCTGGAGTCTGTGCTTCAAGAGCCACCACACATAGACAAATTGTCAGACAGGGGTGCCTAGGGCCCACAGGTGGAGTTGATTCTAGGGGCCCACCAGTTGAACTGTTTCAGGGCTGACCGGTGGAGTTTTTTTAGGGGACCACCATACATCTGCTGTAAATGACTGTACATACCTTCTATACTCTGCCTCTTGCTTTTTGCCTCTCTTTCATTGCTTTTCTGCATTTTTCAAGGACGTATATGCAGTTAAAAACCAACTCCATGTCTGCTATACTCAGGGGCCCACCGGGGGCTTCCTCTATTCCCCTATGGGCCAGTCCAAGCCTGCACAGATGTAACCGGGACATGAACTGTTGCATTCCTTGTGTCAAGCCACTCATAATCCAGAGGCACCACCAGAAACATCTTACCTAGGCTAAAGAAAAAGGATAGAACTAGTGCTCAGTGTCTACGGTGTTGTTTTCAGATGAAAGTAAATTTTGCATTTCATTTGGAAATCCAGGTCCCAGAGCCTGGAGGAAGAGTGGAGAGACCACAATCCAAGCTGCTTGAGGTCTAGTGTGAGGTCTCCACAATCAATGATGGTTTGGGGAACCAGGTCATCTGTAGGTCCACTGTGTTACATCGGGTCCAAAGACAGTGCGGCCGTGTACCGGGAAATTTTAGAGCACTTCATGCTTCCCTCTGCCGACAAGCTTTTTGGAGATGGAATTTTCATTTTCCAGCGGGACTTGGCCCCGGTCCACACTGCCAAAAGTACCCATACCTGGTTTAATGACCACAGTATCACTTTGCTTGATTGGCCAGAAAACTCAACAGACCTTAACCCCATAGAGAATCTATGGGGTATTGCCAAGAAGAAGATGAGAGACACCAGACCCAACAATGCAGACAGGCTGCTATCAAAGCAACCTGGGCTCCCATAATACCTCTGCAGCGCCCCCGACTGATCGCCTCCAGGCCACTCCACATTCATGCAGTCATTCATGCAAAAGGAGACCCGACAAGTCTTGAGTGGACAGACCTTCCAGTAAGCCAACAATTCTCTATTACCATTCATTTTTTGATTGGTCTCATATACTATTCTAATTTTCTGACACACTGAACCTTGGGTTTTCATTAGCTGTAAACCATAATCATCCACATTAAAAGGAATAAATGCTTGAAATATAATTGATCTGTGTGTAACGAGTCTATACTATATATATGGGTTTCTCTATTTGACTTCAATTACGGCTATAAATTAATTTTTCCATGATATTAAAATTTTCTGAGATGCACTAGTATGTCAGGTGAAGCAGAGCAGCCAGCTATGTGAAGGAGTTACAAAGACTTAACAGCAGAAAATGGCAAAATATTACTGAAGACTATTTAGAAAGTTGCTTAGTTCTACACTTAGAAGGCAAATGTACAATCAAAAAAATGTGTACTGAACCAATGCTAAGAAAACTCTCTGCATACTATACTCATTAAGGAATCTGCTGAGTGCTCGCCTCTCTATACACATAAGTAAAAAACTGCTTCATGTGTTTTTCCCCATTTTATATACTCTTGATATACTCTTCCCTTCTTAATTCCTAAGCTGCCATCCCTAAAAAAGTAGATGCCCCCTTGGACTTAGCCTGGAGCTGTGCAGTGTCAGATCTATGTCAGAAGCTGCAAAACAGCCAGCTATATGTGGGAGTTACACAGACTTCACATAAGCAACATGGTAGAAAGGTTTACTGAAGACTGTTTAGAAAGTTGCATAGTTTTACTTTAAGGAAGCAAATGAACAATTAAAAAAAAATAAATTAAAGGGAAGGTGTTTTCAAAAATGACTTATTGTTTAACTCACGTTTTTATGTTCAACACATTTTTTAAGAATTTTTTGTTTTTGTTTTTTTTTACATTTTCCATATCACTTTCAATATTTTTTAATAATTCTTAAGTCCTGCAGTTTCACTTTGACCACTAGGCCTAATAATAGTCTGACACTTCCTGTTCTGTACAGAAAGATTCTCAGTTGTTTGCCCATTATCAGCACAAAGAGGTCAAACTGAAAGGAGACACCAGTGTGAATAGATAACACGGGATCACCAGTCACAAGAGAGATGTCACAGTTCCCCCTTTCACCTACCTGCACAGTGATTTCTTCCCAGGTCACAGAGCATGACTAGAAAACTCTCCTATAGAAGTGAATGGGACGTAGTCAGTCTTAAGTCTCCTATGTGCATGAAGCTGCTGTAAAGCATCTCTCTGACTGCTGTTAAAGCAGAGCAAACAAGGCCTAGTGGCCAAAGTGAAAACTGCAAGACTTAAAGGATTTGTCTCATTACGAGCTTTCAGCCTGTCAGTGTCCCTGGTAAGTTGAACTGAGGGGCGTGCTTTTTGGGCTGTCTGTTCTGCTCCCTCTCCCCCCCCATCAGCACACAGGCAGCTCTGTAACTCTATACAGGGGGGGGAGGGGGTTTGCTGCCAGAGTTCACCCCTGTGTGTGCCTGCCTAGGGCTGTTACAGGAGAGGCTGAAACTATGAGTGTAGAAGGAATGTGAAGCTGCTGTGTATGCTAAAAGAGCAAAGGGGATGCAAGTGTTCCTATATCCCCTGCTTAGCTTAAAAAGTCTCCACATCTCCAGCAACAACAAGGGAAGTGTTACTATACTCAGGATGTCTCACTAATTACAGGGGAGCATAAAGTAATCACATGCCTGATCTGTACAGTATTAGTATAGTCACAGTTCCAAAGACACATCATGATTTATTAGTAACAGACAGGGTCACTGCTGGGCACATCTGTCCTGTGTAGAGAGCAGGAGGAAGCAGGGACACACAGGGTTAATCCAGGACACAGACACCAGAGTCCTCCTCCCCCTCCTTCCACTACAGAAGCATTCTGTGTGGGAGGGGCTCTCTGCTCTGACCTGTCTTCAAAGGTGATGAGTCATTCAGACCTGACAGCCAGTAAGATAAGGATCAACAGGTCAGCTACTATAGAGATTTGAGGAGGCTGATGTAGTAATACTAACAGGGCTAGCTCAAAATCAGTATGACAATTGAAATGAACATATATTGCAAAGCTGCTTGTTTTTTAAAGATCTTTAAATTAAAACCCAATCATTGTAGCGAGACAACCCCTTTAAGAATTATAAAAAAAAATATTTAAAGTGATATGAAAAATTTAAAAAAGAACAACATAAAATTCCTAAAAAATGTGTTTAACATCAAAATGGGACTTTAACAATGACTCATTTTTTGATAACACATTCCCTTTAAATGTGTCCTCTAAAAGGTCTCTGTTTTTATGATACAGAGCTCTAAATCCCACACTCCACCTCATAGAGTTACATCATAAAACTGTGTGTGCACTGAACCAGTACTAAGGAAGCTCCGCGCATAGTGATTTACACAGCAGTGAGCTCTGCTTAACGGAGGCAAAAAAAGTCATCTATTAACTCATTCTTTCATTTGAATTGCTTAGATGGGGATCACCAGGTACATAGTAGAGGGATAGACGGTCAAAGCTGTCAGCTCTGTGTTTTAGGGACAGGTTCCCTTTAAGTTGTTACTTATGTTCTCCTAATTCCATATTCCAAAATGTAAAAAAAAATTCAGAAGCCTGTGTTTTTCAGCAGAACATTATTTGTGAGCAAACCTCAGTTATTGAGGCTTTCAGTTCCATTGCTGAGGGCAATTGTCTCTCGCAATTAATATCAACAGTGCAAGGAACTGTTAATTCCAACTCTTTGCGGAGCCTTAACCTTTCAGAAAGTGCACTCTCTCCAGTCCATTAGAATGTATTATGCAGGATTGGAGGTTCCCATTGCAGCCCCGTGCAAACATGTCAGTAACTTCAGACCTATTCATTAAGGCTAATATTTACTAAGTGCTGTAAAATAGCATATTGTAACTTCCAGCGAACTGGCAATAACCAGTAATGGATTTATGGCTGTTTAACCTCTCTGGAAAAACATTGCATTTAATGAAAAACAAATTTGGTTTTCTAATCAGAGAAAAGGGATTGGACGGCATTCATGATGAAATATTTCACTTTTGCAGATAAAAACAAGTTGTGGTATGTGCTTATAGACAAAAGTATATATACACTAAAATACCATCCCCATGTACAAGAATACAACTGCTATAATACTGCCCCCTATGCACAAGAATATAACTACTATAATACTGCCCCCTAAGTACAAGAATATAACTACTATAATACTGCCTCCTAGGTACAAGAATACAACTGCTATAATACTGCCCCCTATGCACAAGAATATAACTACTATAATACTGCCCCCTAGGTACAAGAATATAACTACTATCATACTGCCTCGTATGTACAAGAATATAACTACTATCATACTGCCCCCTATGTACAAGAATATAACTATTATAATACTGCCCCCTATGTACAAGAACATAACTACTATAATACTGCCTCCTATGTACAAGAATATAACTGCTATAATACTGCTCCTATGTACAAGAATATAACTACTATAATACTGCTCCTATGTAAAAGAATATAACTACTATAATACTCACCTCTATGTACAAGAATATAAATACTATAATACTGCTCCTATGTACAAGAACATAACTACTATAATACTCACCTCTATGTACAAGAATATAACTACTATAATACTGCTCCTATGTACAAGAACATAACTACTATAATACTCCCTCTATGTAAAAGAATATAACTACTATAATACTGCTCCAAAGTACAAGAATATAACAACAATAATACAGCCCCTAGGTGCAAGAATATAACTAATATACTACTGCCCTATGTACAAGGATATAACTCTATAATACTGCCTCCTATGTACAAGAATATAACTACCTATAATACTGCCCCTAATGTACAAGAAATATAACTACCATAATACTGCCCCTATGTACATATGAATAAACTACTATAAATACTTCCTCCTATGTACAAGATATAATAATACTACATAATAACTGCCTCCTATGTACAAGAATATAACTACTATAATGCTGCTCTATGTACAAGAATATAACTACTATAATACTGCTCCTTATGTACAATAATATAACTACTATAATACTGCCACATATGTGAAAGAATATAACTACTACCATATAATACTGCCCTCATGTACAAGAATATAACTACTATAATACTGCCTCCTATTATAACATGAATATAACTGCTATAATACTTGCCCCTATGTACAAGAAATAACTACTATAATACTGCCCCTATATACATGAATGTAACTGCTATAATACTTCCCCTATGTACAAGAATATAACTACTATAATACTGCCCCTATGTACAAGAATATAACTACTATAATACTGCCCTCTATGTACAAGAATATAACTACTATTATACTGCCCCCTATGTACAAGAATATAACTACTATAATACTGCTCCCTATGTACAAGAATATAACTACTATAATACTGCCTCCTATATACATGAATATAACTGCTATAATACTTCCCCTATGTACAAGAATATAACTACTATAATACTGCCCCTATGTAATAGCACATACTATGTATAATATGTCCTAGATATTGGTAGTTGACAGTTACCTGCAGGATTCATGTCCTTTCGTGAGTTTCATTATTATAACTCTCTTGACTGCTCAGTCATTTAGATTTTGGTTTCCTATCACCCGTCACCCTCTCTGAGCAGCTTTTCTTTCACTCTGTCATTTTGGTGGAGCTGGAAATTATTGTGCTGTCATTTTCTTCCCCATTTATTTTAAGAAAGTTTTTTTTGGTCTTTTCCATTTATTTTTTTCTTTTTGTGCAAACTTATAATTGGAGGTTTCATCAATGATTTACATTGGCTTTATAGGCAGCAGATTGTCGAGGATTTTTTAGTTCATTTCACTTTGTATAGTGTAATTATTCCACCAACAAGCAGCTGATCTGCAGACCTTATGTTGTTATGTTTAGTTTTTGTGCAGATCCGGGACAGTTTAAGGCTATGTTCACACGGCGTAATTGCGGCGCGTACAGTACGTGCCGCAATTCGCCGGATGTTTTGGGAGTTGCGTACTCCCGAAGCACGAGGGAGGGGGGCAGCCCACCGGCTCCGTTGACATGCATTACTCGCGGCGTGTAATCGCTGCGAATAATTGACATGTCACTTCTCTCCCTGATCGTATTGTACGCGCCGGGGGAATGAGGCGTAATCCATAGTTCTCTATGAGAGCTACAGATTACCGTAATTGCTCCGCGCAAATACGCAAATATGCGGCGAAATGCGCAACAAAATTACACCGTGTGAACATACCCTAAATATCACATAAGTATCTGAATCTGACTAATAAATCATCATTAGGGGTTCCTCAGGGATCGGTTCTTGGCCCTCTCCTCCTTCTCTTGCTGTCGGGGTTCCTCAGGGATCGGTTCTTGGTCCTCTCCTCTTCCTCTTGCTGTTGGGGTTCCTCAGGGATCGGTTCTTGGTCCTCTCCTCTTCCTCTTGCTGTCGGGGTTCCTCAGGGATCGGTTCTTGGTCCTCTCCTCTTCCTCTTGCTGTCGGGGTTCCTCAGGGATTGGTTCTTGGTCCTCTCCTCTTCTCCCTTTCTGTCCGGGTTCCTCAGGGATCGGGACATGGTCCGCTCCTCTTCCTCTTGCTGTCGGGGTTCCTCAGGGATTGGTTCTTGGTCCTCTCCTCTTCCTCTTGCTGTCGGGGTTCCTCAGGGATCGGTTCTTGGTCCTCTCCTCTTCCTCTTGCTGTCGGGGTTCCTCAGGGATCGGTTCTTGGTCCTCTCCTCTTCCTCTTGCTGTTGGGGTTCCTCAGGGATCGGTTCTTGGTCCTCTCCTCTTCCTCTTGCTGTCGGGGTTCCTCAGGGATCGGTTCTTGGTCCTCTCCTCTTCCTCTTGCTGTCGGGGTTCCTCAGGGATCGGTTCTTGGTCCTCTCCTCTTCCTCTTGCTGTCGGGGTTCCTCAGGGATCGGTTCTTGGTCCTCTCCTCTTCCTCTTGCTGTCGGGGTTCCTCAGGGGTCGGTTCTAGGTCCTCTACTCTTCCTGTTGGGGTTCCTCAGGGATCTGTTCTTGGTCCTCTCCTCTTTTCAATCCACACAGCTCCAATTGGAGAAACGATCAGCAGATTTGGCTTCCAGTACCATCTCTACGCTGATGACACCCAATTATACACCTCTTC
>JAODAL010042134.1:0-35158 GCA_025379985.1 Phyllomedusa bahiana | reverse complement strand
CCTTTTAAAACCAGGCCCCCCCTTTATAGCCGGGGCCCCCCCTTGTACCCCGGGGAACCCCTTTAAATACCGGGGGGCCCCCCCCTTTATACCAGGGGGGCCCCCCTTGTAGCCAGGGCCCCCCTTTTTTATAGCCACCCCCCCTCCCCCTTTAGTCCGGGCCCCCCCCTTGTAGCCGGGGCCCCCCCCCTTGTAGCCAGGGACCCCCCTTATAGCCCGGGCCCCCCCCTTTGAAAGCCAGGGCCCCTTCCTTTTAAAATCCGGGGGCCCCCCTTTGAAATATTAAAAAAAAAAAAAAAACAACAACAAAGACCACTTACCTGGCTCGGGCTCCTGCCCCCCGGCCGCCTGGCTTCCTTCGCACCTGCATAGGGGGCCGGTGGGTGATGTCCCCCCAGGGGGGCCGCCCTAGTCACCAGTGGGGGCCCCGGCGCCCGGCAGGTTGAAGTCCAAAAAGCGTCTTCGGGTCCGGCCGGGAGATCACGGAGCGCAGCGCAAAGTGGCGCTGTCCCTTCCGCTGACCCCCCCGGGGCAGCCCCGGGCCCCGGGGTTTCCCGGGCTTCGGGGCCCGAAATGGCGGAGGGCCCCCGGGAGCGAGGAAATTTGCCTTCCGGGGCCCCCAGGGGCTCGGGGGGGGCCCCCCCGGGGGGATTCCACCGGTCCCCCCCGGCGGCCCGGGCCCCGAGCCTGACACCAAGGATAGACTGACCCAAAAACCCCACACCAAGAATAGACTGGGGCATATAAAAACCCCAAAGGGAAAGCTGAGCAATAAAAAACCCAACCCGGAAGGGATAGACTGAGCATATAACAAAACCGGGGAAAAGACTGACCTATAACACCCCCAAGGAAGGGGACTGAGCATTAACACAACCAAGGATAGCTGACCCATAAAAATACACAAGGAAAGACGGGGCATATAACCAGAAAGGGAAATAGACTGACATAAAACCCAAAACCCGGGGATAGACTTGAGCAAAATAACCCCCCGGGAGGTAACGAGCATATAACCCCACCGGGAGAAAAAGACTGCGAAAAATAACACCCCGAGGATAGACTGGCATAAAACACAAAAGGGGGATAGACTGAGCATATAACACACAAAAGGAAAGACTGAGAAATAAACAACACCGGGGAAAGACGAGCATAAAACACACCGAGGAAAGACTGACATAAAACCAAAAAAACAAAGGGAAAAACCCCAAAAAAGCATTTTAACCCCCACCGGGGTTTAGACTAGCATATATCAAAACCGAGGATAACTGACATAAAACCCACACCCCAAAGGAAATGGGAATTTGACATAAAAACACCCGGGGGTTTAAGACTAAAGAAATATAACAAACCCCGAGGAAAAGACCCCGGGGCATATAACACCCCAAAGGACAGACTCAGCATATAACACACCAAGGAAGACTAAAACCCATATAAAACACTGAGGTTTAACTGACATAAAACATTCCCAAGCAGTGTCGGACGGGGGTCCGGGGGTGCCCCGGGGAAAATTAACTCGGGGCCCACCCTGCTGGAAAAACATGAAAAAATTTCCCCGGCCTCTCGGACAAAAAACGCGTCCATTTTATTTACCCCCCCCAAAAAATACAGTGTGCGGAAAAACAGAACTATAATTGTTTGGGAACAATAGAAAGGGAGTCACATTCTGTCAGAAAAAACATTTCATAGACACGGTTAAGAAATTTCCAAATCCAAAATCCCCCCCCCCACATACAATATCCCCCCCCAAACCCACTTTACAAATTATCCCCCCCACCCATTTTACAATAGTCCCCCCCCAACCCCCCCCCCAACTTTACAATGTCCCCGCCCCCCCACATATAATATCCCCCCACCACCAAAATACAATATCCCCCCTCCACCCCATACAATACCCCCTTTCCCACCCCCCCTACAATACCCCCCTTTCCACCCACATACAATATCCCCCTCCCCCCAACATACAATAACCCCCTCCACCCACAATAAAATACCCCCCCACCCACATAAAAAAACCCCCACCCCCTCCACCGCAAAAAAATATCCCCCTCCACCCGCATAAAAATTCCCCCTCCACCCACTTAAAATATCCCCTCTCCCGCTTAAAATTTCCCCCCCCCACCCACATACAATACCCCCCTCCACCCACATAAAATGTCCCCCCCCCCAACCCACAAACAAATCCCCCTCCACCACATACAATTTTCCCCCCCTCCCACCCACTTTCCCAATATCCCCCTCCCCCGCATACAATCCCCCCTCCCCCCACATAAAAATTATCCCCCCCCAACCCCACTTTCAAACCCCCCTCCCCCCACATCCCAAAAATCCCCCTCCCCCCCCAAAATAAAATTTATCCCCCCCCCCCCTTTCATAAAAATCCCCCCTCCCCCACAAAACAAAAACCCCCTCCCCCCCACAAAACCAATATTCCCTCCACCCCAAAAACCCAAATCCCCCTCCATTTTTCCCTTGCCACGCACCTCCCCAAAACCTTCAAAAATAATCACCGCAAAAAAGGTAAAAAGTCTAACTCCTACCCAAAAGGGTCAATCGGGACACATGTACCTGGCATTATACCAGTCGACCGCGATATAACCTACAACACCAACCATATAGAACCCCACATAGAGGTCAAAAAATCCCGCTCAGGTATAACCTACCAACACCACCATATAATTCTCCCTGCATAGAGTATTCAGACACCTCTGCTCAGGTTAACGCTACAACACCGCCATATAGAGGAACCACATAGAGGTCATACACCAGCTCAGGTATAACCTTCACATACATATACCGCCACTAGAGACTCCATAGAGTCGAAACCAGCTCAGGTATAACACTACAACATCATTCACATAGTCACACACAAAAAGGTCAGACGATCTCAGCTCAGGTAGTACCTACACACCACCATATAGAGACCCACATAGACAGGACAGACACACCAGCTCAGGTTATATCCTCTACATACACCGCCATAACTAGAGACTCTAACATAGAGTTCAGAAACCAGATCAGGTAATCTACCTAACAACATCTTCACATAGACAACCACATACAAGGTCAGACCACCAGCTCAGATCACACCTACAACAAACACCGTCATATAGAGAACCACATAGAGTCAACACCAGCATCAGGTACATAACACCTACAACACCGACTATTCCACATAGAGATTCCTGCATCAGACAGGTCAGACCACCCCTCAGAGTATATCCTTACAACACACGCCATATATGAGACCCAACTCTTCAGACAGGTCACCACCAGCTCAGTCACACATTACCAGATGAATTATCAGCACTGAGATCCAATATAGAAGTAAAATAACCCCGCAAATGCAGGTACTCACCGGAGGACTGGTCCTTACACCTTGAGGAAGTTGTCATATTTCTCTTCTCTTGAGTCGTTCCTTTTTCCCTTTTTCTCCTGCATAGTTCCACACACGCTCGCCATGAGGAACTTTCCCTTTCCCCATTCAAGCTCTCTCCCTGCAGACACAACACACACATATTACTCTAGAATCCTCAATTTTCCTCAGCATATCTCTTTACCTATTCCTCACCTCTGTAACAACACTTCCCAGTGGTGGAAGTTCTAGAGCGGGTACACTATAGTCACTATCTAATCTTCAGAGCGCCTAGTTCTATCCTCATAACGCGGTTCGTGGGAGCAGGAGATCTAACACCTCTGGAGTATAAATATCTTACAATCTTATCTGTTATATCTACCTCTCTCCAATATCAATTATTCCTCACCAGGTAAGGTCACGTCAAGACTCTAGGTAGGTAGGCAAATAGGCTAGTCCTCCAGTCTGATCGGTAGGTGGTTTCTCCAGTTAGTATCTAAGTCTGTAGGTAGTTAGGGACCCTCTTTAGAGGGAGTATACAGGCAGTTAGGGCATCTTCCCACTTGAAGTATATACAACAGGCAGTATTAAGGCCTCCTTTTATAGGTAGTCTTTGCAGGCATTCTCTAGATCCCTTTAGGTAGTTGATGCAGGAAGTCTCAGTGTAGCCCCCCTTAGCTCCTGCTATAGTTGTAAGTTCCATGTGGCCCCTTAGTATTTATGGATCCCAACGCACCCCTTTGTAGTCCAGGGCCACACCTGTCTAGGTAGTCAATAGCTCCCTTTAGAGTAGCCAGAGGCCCCATAGTAGAGTCAGGTACCCTCCTGTAGGTAGTTGTTAGGGCCCCCCTATACATGGTATCGCAGGGTCCCCTCTTGTAGTCAGGGCCCTCTTATTTTCTATTACAGTCACTCTATGGGCCCCCCTTTGCTAGTCAGATGTGCCTCCCCCTTGCGTCGATGGCGCCCCCCTTGTAGCCAGGCGGCCCTCCTTTCTAGGTTCACGCTCAGGGGCTCTCTCCTTTGGTACAGTGTCTCAGGGCTCCACGTAAGCAGATAGCCCTACACATAGCAGGGGACCCGCTTGTTAGCCAGGGACCCCTGTAGGTATCCAGCGACCCCTTGTACACAGTGAGGGCCCCTTTGTACGTCAAGGGCACCCCTTTTAAACCAGGGCCCCCCTTTGTAGCCAGGGACCACCCCCTTGCAAGTCAGGGCCCCCCCCCTTGTAGCACAGGAGCCCCCTTGTAGCCAGGAACCCCCTCTGCAGTCAGGGCCCCCCCTTGGTTAGCCAGGGCCGCCCCTTAGTAGCCCAGGGACCCCCCTTGTAGTCAGGGCCCCCTTTATAGCCCGGGACTCCTCATTTATGAGCCAGGGACCCCCCTTGTAGCCAGGGACCCCGTTATAGCCTAGGGGGACCTCTCCTTGTAGCCAGTGACCCCCCCTTAGTAGCCAGGACCCCCTTGTAGCCAGGACCACCTTGCGTATCTCTCAGGTCCCCCACTTGTAGCCAGGGACCCCGTCCCTATTATAGCCAGGGACACCTATATATGAGACACGGGACCCCCCCCTTTTGAGTCAGGTCCCCCCTTGCAGTCAGGGCCCCACCCCACCTTGCAGTCGGGCCACCACCCCATCCCTTGCAGCCAGTGGACCCCCTTTATAGCCCAGGGACCTCCCTTGTAGCCAGGACCCCCTGATAGCCAGGGACCCCCCTATGTTTCGTCCACCCCTTGTATCCAGGGGACTCCCTTGTAGCCAGGGACCCCCTGTAGCCAGAGCCCCCTTTATACCACATGGGCCCGCCTTGTAGAGCCAGGTGGCCCCCCTTTATAAGCCAGGGCCCCCCTTGAGTAGCCGAGGGCCCCCCCTTGTAAGCTCAGGGACCCCTTGCAGTCCAGGGACCCCCTTTTAGCCGGGAACCCCTTGTAGCAAGGGGCCCCCTTTATAGCCAGGGGCCCCCCTTTAAACCAGGGCCCCCTTGTAGTCAGGGACCCCCTTTATATGCCAGGGACCGACCCCTTTATAGCCAGGGCCCCCCCTTGTGCCAGGAGACCGCCCTTTATAGCCAGGGACCACCTTGTAGTCAGGTCCCCCCTTGTAGCCAGACACCCCTTGCAGTCAGACCACCCCTTGCAGTCAGGGACCCCCTTGTAGCCAGGGACCCCCTTATAGCCAGGGCCCCCCCTTGTAGCCAGGGTCCCCCCTTTATATAGCCAGGGCCCTCCTTTATAGCCGGGCCCCCCCTTTGTAGCCAGGGACCCCCCTCTAATAGCCAGGGCCCCCCTATTAATACCAGTGGCCCCCTTGTAGCCATGGACCCCCTTTATAGCCAGGGCCGCCCCTTGTATACCAGGGCCCCCCTTGTAGCCAGGCCCCCCTTGGAGTAGCCAGGGACCCCCTTTATACAGCCAGGGCACCCCATGTAGCCAGGGACCCCTCCTTTATATCCAGGGCCCCCCTTGTAGATAGTAAAAAAAAAAAAAAACAACAACACAGAGCCACTTACCTGGCTCGGGCTCCTGCTGCCGGCCGCCGGCTCCTGCTTGCACTGCATAGGCTGTGCGCGGTGGAGTGGATGTCCCAGAGCACTTTCCGCCGCCTACGTCACCAGTAGGGGGCCGGCGCCCGGCAGGTTTGAAGTCCTAGCGTCTTCAGCCTGCCGGGGAGATCAGCGAGGATGCGCATCGCTAGTGGGCGCTTTGCTCCGCAGACACCAGCCAGCCCGGACGCAGGTCCCGTCGTTCAGGACCCGCATGGCTGCGGGACGGCCCCGTGGCGACGGCACTGCCTCCGGGGCCCCCACGCTCGGGGGGCCCACCGGGGGATTCCCCGGTCTCCCCGCGGTCCAAGGGGGGGCCAACTAGTCCGAGCCTGACACCCAAGGTTTAGACTGACATATAACACACTCCACCAAGAATAGACTTGAGCATATAAACACCAAGGATAGACTGAGCAATATAACACACCGAGGAAAGACTGAAGCAAATAGACAACATCCGAGGATATACCTGAGCATATAACACAGTTTCCAGAGGTATAGACTGAGCATAATAACACACCGAGGATAGACTGAGCATATACAACACACAGAGTATAGACTGAGCAAACTAACACCACCAAGGATAGGACTGAGCGCCATAATAACACACAAGGATAGACTGAGCACATAACATACCAAGGAAAAACTGAGCATATATCACACAGAGGATAACTGAGCATATAAACACACCAAGAGATAAGACTGGAGCATATAATCAACACAAAGGATAGACCTGAGCATAAAACACACCAAGGATAGACTATAGCATTAACACTCCAAGGATAGACTGTAGCATATAAACACACCGAGGAAGACTGAGCATATAACACCCCAAGATAGACTGAGCATATATCTACTCGAGGATAGACTGACCCAAATAACCACCGATGATAGACTGAACTTCATATAACCACACCAAGATAGACTGAGCATATAACAACACCAAGGATAGACTGAGCATATAAACACACCAAGGATAGACTGAGCATATAACACACCAAGGATAGACTGAGCATATAACATACCCAGGATAGACTGAGCATATAACACACAGAGGATAGACTGAGCATATAACACACAAAGCAAAACCCCCATGAGGCGGAGGTCAATGGTCCCCATATAGGAGGGAAACTTCCTTTCTGACTCCAAATCTGGCATCAGAACTATCTCTGGATCAATGCCGGATCTCCAGAATCCAGTCCCTATAACCTGTGATATTATATTTTTCAAGAATGGCATCAAAACTCCTTTGGAACTTGGTCAATGAATCCACCACCACAACATCTTGTGGCTCCAGAGTGTCACTGCTTTTACAGTAAAGAATCCCCACTTGGGATGATGTCTGTGATGATGATGGTGAAACCATCATTCATCTAGTCAAGGAAAGACATAGTATGTCGGTGAAGATACATCCATATTCAGCTGACTGTGGTTCCACTACTGCTGGGTGAATGGTGAATTGCGCAAAGCATGTCTAAGATAACTGGTGGCCCTCAAGGTTTGAAGGCCACAAGTTATCTCAGACATGCTTTATCCAACTCTACAATCCTATGACTTTATCCATAGATGTGCTTGAGGTTCAAACACATCTATGGGTATAACCATATGGTTGTTGGGTTGCCTATAGCATTTCTAAGATAACTGGTGGCCCTCAATGTTTGAAGGCCACCAGTTATGTCTATGATAACTGGTGGTCCTCAATCACACCTATGCACTTGTAGCCTCAGACCCCTATTGAATCCAGCTGTAGTAGAAAAACCTGGTGCATCAGATGCTTGTGGCACTCACAGTAATTCTGCCTGAGGAGGATCCTGTTATTGATAGTGGAGGGGGTCTGTGACATAATTATCTCCACAGATTGTCCCCCATAGCACTGGCTTCACGCTGGACAAATCACTCTACAACCCTTACCCCGACGTTTGCTCCCTCCCTGATGCACCATCTTTCATATTGTATCTACCAGGAGGCAAAATAACTCTTCTCTTCTCAGAAACAGTGACTCAGAGGGACCCAGTGACAGTCCACCCGGGAGGAGACCCTGTTCACCTTATATCCGAGGTGGGACTGGGTTAGAAACCAGCAGACAGTCCTCCCACTGCACCACTGCTGGTACTGCCGTAACGGATCCCATTGAAGAGCGTAGATGGCTCTTGTCATTGACCCCACAATCCTTAAAGGGGTTTTGCCACGAAGTAAAATTGACGTGGGAAGTTTGAAAATTAAATAATAAACATTTTCGCCATTCATCATTATTAAAAATTCTGCACCGTTTTTGTTGTAGCTGCTCCTTTTGTGATCCATTGTTTACAGCTCGTCTCCAGGGGATACGACCAGAGCTGAGAGCTCCTCAGTCCTGGTCGCACATGCTCAGACATCACCTCTTCTCTCAGGCAGCTACTGAGTGTTCAAACCCCAGGTGATGTCACTGTACTCTTGTCCTTTAGACTAGTTAGTAATAAGTCAAACAGTGCAAATAAAAAAAAAAGAAACCTCAATGAGGTCTGTGCATTGATAAAGAGAAAAAAAATTCACAGGTTTGGTTTCTGCAGGGATTTGGACCGAGGACCCTTGTGCTGTAAAGCAAAAATGTTACCTCTGAGCTACATTGTAGCTACTCACAGCTCTTTACATAAACAGACCTTTCTTTGACTACAGAGAGTAAAGGCCTGGTGATGTCATCCTGCTGGGTCACATGATCTGCAATTCAAACAAATCACACACGCCCCCTTCTGAGCACACAGAGATGAAGAGCTGGATGCAGGAGGTATGAGATGAGATCGTGGCAAAACCCCTTTAACTAAGGGATTCCCAGTACAGTGACCAAACTTGCCATTTTGGGACTATGTTGCTGGCGTCTGTGGAGATACAGCGCAGCAGAGTCATAGGAATCTACCTATGGACTAGGTTTGCTCTGTGACATGGTTATATACCTGTTAGGTTCCTGACACATACAGACAGCTTGTGTTGCTCATATCAGTCCCTGTTTGGTTCGACATTAGTTTGAACGAGCTTGTGGAAAAATGTTGGTTCAGGACTTAACCCATGAGGGCTCAGTGGTTATCATAGCGCTGCACAGTGGTTCAGTGGCTAGCACATTGCAGCACAGTGGCTCAGAGATTAACAATGTGCAGCACAGTGGCTCAGAGATTAACAATATGCAGCACGGTGCTCGTAGGTTAGTAGAGTGGCTTAGTGGTTAGTACAGCACAGTGGTCAGCATGGTGGCTCAGTGGTTAGCATCGTACAGCACAGTGGCTCAGTGATGGGCACAGTACAGCATAGTGGCTTAGTGGTTAGTATAGTACAGCACAATTGCTCAGTGGTCAGCAGAGTGGTTCAGTGATTAGCATCGTACAACACGGTGGCCGGTGATAAGCATAGTACAGCACGGTGGCTTAGTGGTTAGTACAGTACAGCACAGTGGTCAGCATGGTGGCTCAGCAACTAGAATCATATAGCACGGTGGCTCAGTGATAAGCACAGTACAGCACAGTGGCTTGCAGGTTAGTACAATGCGGGAAGCGGGTTTGTTCCCGTGAAACGCGTAATATGCTATTTTGAAAAAACCCTTCAATTTACCATATGTAAGCCTATGTGCGTATTCATATTCTAGCGCTTTAGTCCGTTAAAGATTCCCTAATCTCTAGTTTTAGTTAATAGACCGCTTTAGGTTTTATTTTCTACGGAGACTTCTCCCTATCGTACCCCTCGGCGTCCTCGTGGACCCAGACGGCGGGAATCAGGACCGGGAGCTGCTTATCCTCCTAACAGAGGTTTACTTTTACAAACGCTAATACGAGCTGTAGCGTTCTTCGTACAGCACAAAAAGGTGAGCACTTGACTGTTCTTCTTATTTACAGTGCTCCATACAAAGGACCCGACTGCGCTTTGCTTTGTCTTGCAGCCTTTCCACTCTGCTTTGATTTGTTTAAAGAAGAGTTTGCTTAGGTTAGTACAATGCAGCACAATGGCTCAGTGGTCAGCACGGTGGATCAGTAGTTAGCATCGTACAGCATGGTGGCTCAGTGATAAGCACAGTACAGCACGGTGGCTTAGTGGTTAGTACAGTACAGCACGGTGGCTTAGTGGTTAGTACAGTACAGCACAGTGGTCAGCATGGTGGCTCAGCAATTAGAATCAAAAAGCACGGTGGTTCAGTGATAAGCACAGTACAGCAGAGTGGCTTGCAGGTTAGTACGATGCAGCACAATGGCTTAGTGGTCAGCATGGTGGCTCAGTAGTTAGCATCGTACAGCACGGTGGCTCAGTGATAAGCACTAACGGTGACATGTATGAATCTCGCCAGGTCGGGGTGCACCTTTCCGCCAGTTTTCTGGCGAAATCTGCGCCTGATTTATGTCGGCGCTGGGGCGCGCTCATACATGCGGTGTAAAGTCCGCCGCGCCTCGCCAGTGTTTGAGGCGCAGTGCGGGGACCGAGGCGCAGTGCGGCGCTGCGCCTATGATTCGCCGTCCGAGGAGGTGCGCTCATATATGCAGGGAAAAGTTCCCTGCGTCTCGCCAGTGTGTGGGGCACAGTGCGGGGACATGGGCGCAGTGCGGGGACATGGGCGCAGTGCGGGACTTAGGCGCCGTGCGGGACTGCGCCGAAAAACAGTTCCGATGCGAGACAGGCTGGAGCAGCGAGAAATCATTCCAGATGTCGGTGCGGAGTATGAATCAAAAATCGCCTTTATAAAGGCGTTCAACATTCTCAGAAAAGAGCTGAAACATAAAAAATAAAAAATACATAAAACAAAATCACTTTCCAATATCCTAATTCAAGAATTCGGATCTTGGAAATTGCCGGGAAATACAGTAATTCAAATTCTGTAAGCTATTCTCATTGGTCGGCAGAAACCGGCCAATCAGAATAGGAGTGACAGTGAACCATTAAAACCTATGGAGAAGTTTGGACTAATCAGAATCAAAGGTTGGACAGTTCAAAATACAGTAAAAATGCAGATTGGCTGCGCTAGCGGGGGCTTGGCTATCTCGGCCAATCAGAGCGCGAGCTACTTCTTCCATTGTAGTCTATGGAGAGATCGGTGCAATGCAATCTCGGCGCTCAGCGCCGTGCGGCATGGAGTAGGAATTAAAAAATAATTTTTATTAAATGTAAAACATTATCAGATAAAGAGCCGAATCCTTATATAAACATAAATCAATTAAATCCCGAACAACGCGTTTGTCGCCGAGACCGGCGCAACATCAGGAATTGCAATAGAGAGAATCGGCGGGAAATACAGTAACTCAAATTGTTTAAGCTATTCTGATTGGTCGGCATAAACCAGCCAATCAGAATTGGAGCAACAGTGACCCATTATATCCTATGGAGGAGAATTGACTAATCAGAATAGGAGTGACAGGGACCCATTATAACCTATGGAGAAATATTGACCAATCATATTCAAAGGCGGGACAGTTCAAAATACAGTAAAAAGGCAGAAAAGAGCTGATTGGTTGAAGCGGCGGGGGCACGGCCAGCTTAGCCAATCAGAGCGCGAGCTACTTTCTCATAGAGTTCTATGGGGAAAAGAAATTCTGAGCGCGCTCTGTGATTGGCTAAGTTAAAAGAGGCGCGGTTATTTGGACCAATGGGAGAGCGAGCGACGTTCTTATGGCTTTTCTAATGCAATCTGAAATAAAACTGTACACGGCCGAAATCAAATTATAACACTACAGAAGTGGCCCCGATGTGTATAGAAAATGAACATTAATATGGGGGTAAAGAAAAAAAATAATTAATTCACTAAAATCAGGTTTATTTCTTTATTTTCATTAGGCAAGGATCAATAGTATGGGTGCAACGAAAATAAACAAATAAACCTGATTTTATTGATTTAATTTTTTTTTTCTTTACCAAGCCCCGCTAGCTCAACCAATCAGCTCTTTTCTGCCTTTTTACTGTATTTTCAACTTTCCTGCCTTTGATTTTGATTGTTTAAAACTTCTCCATCGGCTATAATGGGTCCCTGTCGCTCCTATTCTGATTGGCCGAGATAGCCAAGCCCCCGCTAGCTCAGCCAATCAGCTCTTTTCTGCATTTTTACTGTATTTTGAACTGTCCCACCTTTAATTCTGATTGGTCAATAGTTCTCCATAGGTTTTAATGGTTCACTGTCACTCCTATTCTGATTGGCCGGTTTCTGCTGACCAATGAGAATAGCTTTAGAATTTGAATTACTGTATTTCCCGGCAATTTCCAATATCATAATTCTTGATATTGCGCCGTTCTAGATTTTTGGAAAGTGTTTTTTTTTTTAATATTTTTTTATTTTTGAGGTTGAGCTCTTTTCTGATAATGTTTTCCGCCTTTATAAAGGCGATTTTTTTTTTGGAATCATACTCCATGCCGCACAGCGCTGAGCGCCGAGATTTCTCTTGCGATCTTCTATATGTTTCCTCGCATGTTCTGTTCTTGCTTCACTTCGCCTCCGCCGGAGCATTTAGACAAAAAAAAAACAGGTCTGCCTGTCGGAGCTGCTGAGCGCTGCGCTGCGCCTCGCTTTGCCGACTCGCCATCGTACATGCCTCGGAGTTTTCGAGCGCGCCACGCCCCGGAACGCCTACACCGCGCCCACACCGCGCCCACTGCCCGCCCCTTCATGCGGGGCGCAGCTGAAAGTGGCGAACGCTGCGCCTTACACTGCATCCCTGCGTCCGACAGGGGGATTCGGGCTGGGAGGCGCAGGTTACTCCCAAAAACAGGCGAAAAGCCCGATCATACATGTCGCCCTAAATTCAAATCCCATCAAGAACAACATCTGCAAGGCGTCTGTATGTCCTCCTTGTGTTCACGTAGGTTTTCTCTGGGTACACAAAAAACATCTACAATTAATATTGTGCGGCCCAGGGAGCATTGTGCAATGTGAATAATGATGGTCTGTATAAAACGCTGGAATATAATGGCGCTATATAGATGAATAAAATTTATAAATATACCTAAAACTAGCCCTAAGTTGTGGTGAGGGTTTGGGTTTTCAACTGGTCTGCAGGGGTTGTCTCACCATGCTCTTTCACAGAGCCACAAGGAGCTTCAGATTCACACTTCCTGTCTCTTCCTGGTCAGGCTGTGGCTGGTTCTATAGAAGTGGTTAGCATTTCAGCTCTGTATTCCCAGCTCTTCTAGTTGCACTGACGTGAGAGCAGGAGATCTAATCTATAGAGCAGAGAGCTTCAGAGCTCAAAGTAAACAATCAAAAGTAAATAACCCCCTTTGTTTGTTATAGATAACACACTCAAGCTGCTGTCTGTCCTGGTAGAGCCATCTTAACAGCATTATGGTCCCTTTGCAGAGCACTGCAGTGGACCCTTCCCAAATAAATGACGTCACACTAGGCCATGCCTCTAGCCAACCCCAAGCACACCCATATTATCATGCCACTTATGTATAGACACTGGCATCCTGCTGCCTACAAGACTAATTGGCAGGGCAGGGAGCCCATCATGGTTTTTAACTGTTTGCACGTCCTAAAAACACACAAACCATTATATAAGCAAAACCAACCAAGGGATCCAGGGATCTTGTATTCCTGGGACATAAAAAGACCACCTGGGGCCCCTATGCTTGTGGGGCCCCAGGGCAACTGCCTAGTGTGCCCAATAGAAAAGATGGCACTGCGCCCTGGTGATTTCACTCCCTGCTTTCTGTCTAACATGGAAGGGAGAGCAGGACGGTAACCAGAGAAACCTATGGGCACTCAGAGCAGATACAATCTCTCTTATCTCCTGACTAAAGTAATATCAAAATCTTCATTTGACATTCCCTACCTATTGTGCTGAAAGTTAATCTTAGTAGTGAGACAACCCCTTTAAGTGAGAGCATTGCCCAATTATAGCCAACGCCAAAATTTACGGCTCCGCGGAGGGCACGGTGCGGCTTAAGTGTTATGCTAAACCTGACAAATAACCCCTCAGCAGCAATTGTCAGGAATTAATTGGAAAACAGTCCATACCCAGGTTAATGTAGAGAGACAACTTTCCTTTCTGTAGCTCCAGAGTAATGTAATCCCCGCGCTGTCCTTCTCCGTGAAACAAGACTCCTTCGCTCTGCATGCTCTTGAACTTCAGGGAAATGACATCTTTAAATGTGGTCATCAGCTTCTGATTGAACCTGTACAGGAGGGAGCTTCTGCCATCAAAGTCGGCGACATCAGATTCTAGATATGAACAAACAAAGAGGCAATTGACAAGCGGTCGTGTGAGCGCAGAAGCAAGGTCAATGACGGCGCCGCCTGCTATTGACACCGACACAAGCCGCGCCGTCATTGGCAAATATTGGGCAGTCATTGTCTCCTCACTCAGCCAAGTCCCCTGACGATTTCCCCTCGAAGGTTTAGTCTGTTTTTTTTACTGGAAATATTTCCCCTTGTTGCTAATGTTTGCCAAACACAATGGAGACAGATGATGGTTGGGAAAAAAAATGAAGGAAAAAATCTGCAATGCGTCTCCAGTGTGATTGTGTTGTATAGCAGTATACAGAAGATGTGCACCAAGTACTGTGGTGGATATAGCCGGGTGCTGTTCACACTTGTCTGCCCTTTTCCTCTATGGCTGGTCCCGGAAATTGCATAGATCCAATCAGTAGGGATCTTCAGGGCAATCTTCCTTGGGAAAAAGTAGTGGGGAACATGGTCTCTCCAGTGCCACCAAAAGGCGAGGCAATACACAAGGCTTCAGTCACAGCCAAACAGAACTCTACTCTGCACTGGTGAGAAGCAGAAACTCTGATAGGTGCAGTGTGGGACTGGGGTGTCTAGGGATCATTAGTGGAGTTGAATTTTGGGGCCTACCAATAGAAATGATACTTGGAGAACACCAATGGAAATGATTCATGGGACCTCCAATTGGAATGATACTTGGAGAACATCAATGGAAATGATTCATGGGACCTCCAATTGGAATGATACTTGGAGAACATCAATGGAAATGATTCATGGGATCTCCAATGGGAATGATACTTGGAGAACACCAATGGAAATGATTCATGGGACCTCCAATGGGAATGGTACTTGGAGAACATCAATGGAAATGATTCATGGGGCCTCCAATGGGAATGCTACTTGGAGAACATCAATGGAAATGATTCATGGGATCTCCAATTGGAATGATACTTGGAGAACATCAATGGAAATGATTCATGGGACCTCCAATGGGAATGGTACTTGAGGCCCATCAATAGAAATGATTCTTGAGGCCCCCAATGGAAATAATACGTCGGGCTCCCAATGGAAATGATTCCTTGGGGTTCACTAAAGGAATTAGATTTTGGGGCCTCCAATGGAAATGATTCACGGGCCTCCAATGGGAATGAAACTTGAGGCCCCCAATGGAAATTATTTTTGGGGTTCACCAATGGAGATGGATTTTGGGGCCTACCAATGGATATGGTTTTGGGCCCCGCCAATGGAAAGGATTCTTGATGCCTACCAACGGAAATAATACGGAGGAGGAGGCAAAGGAGGAGGAAGAGGAAGAAGAGTTAGAAGAAGAATAAGGATATTACATTTAATTATGTGAAATTTTTATTGTGAAATCTGTTATTTTAGTGAATCGATGGAATTCACCACAAAACAAGACACAAATGTTTAACATAATGAACATGAAAGTGAAGAAGCTTCCGGAGCCGATGGTTCTGCGCTCGGAGTGCGGTCGGATCAGGCTTTGATGCTGTAAGTGCTCAGAAAACATTGTCAACAAACAGATGAGGACATAAAAGGGAAGTATCTGTCGCAGCATTTGCATGCCGTATATTCTGTTTAATTGAACAATACGCCTTGGCTTGTAAGAAAAAACAAATTATGGGGACAAAGAGATATACAACATTCCCAACCTGAGGCCGTGACAAGCCCGACGCTCTCCAGAGAGCCCACCTCATAAATGATGAAGCAAAGGAAACAAACAAATACTTAACCACCTGCCTTTTATATCCCTACAAAAGGGATCCAGATTTCATTAACGCACTTGTATTTCAGGCACAGGATGAGTCGGAGACACCCAGGGGCTGGCGTCTTCCTGCGCTCCCCTTCCCGCCTGCACGCTCGCTTATTATTCCGATTTATGTAATATTTTTGACATTATATGAAGTCGTACCTGGGTCTCACTTCTTTATGTATCACTATGGAATGTTTCATTTACATTTTTAATAGCTGCTTTCATGGATCATTAAAGATTGGGGGAAATGTCCACCTGTGATCATTATCTCTTCTGGGTCGGCATTCTCTGTTTATTTCTCTTATAATGTATCTTTACATTGCTTGGAGCTCTATGTATTGTAGCACAAATCTCCACATCTGCAAATCTAGGCTGTCTACAAAAACCCTTAGGGAGCATTTATTGCATCCTGGTTTATTATAAAGTATGATTGATATTGCAATACAATCATTAGCTCCTCCTGGTGGTGACTAAAGATAAACAGAAATTTATAAAATACCTCTAATAAGTGACAATAAATAAATGAATAATTGAGTAGTGGAAGTATCAGAAAATGTCATTCCAGCCTGTATACAGACATACAGTGGGTTGCAAAGTAGTCCTCTTGAACTTCTTCTCATTTTTAAATGTTGCAGCCACAAACTTGAATATATATTTTTATTGATATTTTATAGAAGGAGACGGAGACGGAGAAATATTTGTGAAGTGAAAACAAAATAATGTGGGCTTTATTATTATTATTATTATTATTATTTATTTTAGAGCGCCATTAATTCCAGGGCGCTGTACATTTGAAGGGGGTTACATACATAATATAAGTCAGACAAGTACAATGTTGACAATATGTGACTAACAACAGGTACAGAGGGAGAGAGAACCCTGCCCACGAAGGCTTACAATCTACAAGGAGGAGGGAAGAGACAGGAGGAGAGGGGCAGACATGTTTGTGGGGGGTGTAGGGGCAGCAGGGTTATTGTTGGTTATATATTTACTATTTTGCCATAGGCAAACTTGAACTCTATCAGTTCTCTATCTGTTAAACACTAAAACGTAACTTTTATTATATCTAACTCTTAACCTCTATACACACTATTTAAAAACCTGATCTCTAACCTCATCATTTAACCCTTTTTGCTTCTGAAAGAGGGAATAACTCCCTTTCTATCATCAAGTCTGGTGGAACCCCCACCTATTAACAGGGAGAGCCTTATATCTATAGCAAAGTACTTGCTTCAGAAAGGGGATCCCAAGCAACTACTTGGGCAGTCGTCCCTAATCTCATAGACACAGAACAAATAAGGCCCCCTTGTGACACCGTCTGTAGCAGGTGACACTTGTAGACAGAGGTGAGAGATCACAATTTAAAACGTCATGCCTGACCTCGCAGATATGTTTCGCCAGCTAACCTGGCTTTATCAAGGCTTAGAGGTCCGATCACATGTGGTCTAAGCTCACTTCCTTTTTATCATGTTAGGTAAACACCCCATTTTAGGTGCTCACCAATTAGCCATCAATGAATCCACATTAAAGCCCACTCTCCCTTCCCGCGCGCACACTCATTAACATGTCCTTTCTAAAGCTGCCACCATGCTCATGAGCCAACAACCTTCAGTCAAATTCGCCATCTCCATAACGGGCTTGCGCCCGTTGTTGGCTCATGAGAGCATGGTGGCAGCTTTAGCAGGACATGTTATGAGTGTGCGCACGCGGAAGGGGGAGTGGGCTTTATGTCAACCGACCTCCATTATTCAGAGGGAAAAAATAAAAAGCACCCAACCTGCAAGCTGCCCTTCTTATGACAGCCTGTGAGAGTGGGCGGGGACAGAAACTCAAAATGGAAGCACCCCTTCCTTCCCATATAGGTTAAAATCAATGTACACCAAGTGTGCCGCTGGCAGCGGTCTGTGTGTGTACATGTATAATTACATGTGTGCCGCAGCCCTGCCAGTGGCACCCAGGTTTGCATACGTTTTTTCAGAAATGTTTTGTGGTGCAGATAACATACGTTATACTTGTGTCATTGATTTTATCCTATATGGAAAGGAAGGGGTGCTCCATTTGGGTTTCGTCCCGCCACTCTCACAGGCTGTCTAAGAAGGGCAGCTTGCAGGTGGGTGCTTTTTATTTTTTCTCTCTGATAAGGAGGTCGGTTGACCAGCGGGAGGCCTTTATTGGCCAATGGAGGTAAAGATAGGATAGGACTGCCGATTTTGAGATCACGTTGAAAGTGTGGCAGCTAAACATCTTTGATAAAATATGTGAACCGAGAGTCTCAAAGTTTTTTCATGTATGATAGATAGCATAAATGCTTCTTTAGGGATTTCCACGTAGTGTATTGCCATTGTTGGTTATAGGCTCCTGAAGAAATGGGTTTTCAGGTTGCTTTTAAAAGCTGTGAAAGTGAGGGGGGTCTGATGTTTTGGGGGCCCAGTGGAGTTCCAGAGTGTGGGGGAAGCACCAGAGAAGTCTTGGGGGACGGTTGTGTGAGGAGCTGATAAGGGGAGAGCAGAGGAGAAGGTCCGAGAGGAGGGGGAGAGTGCGTGGGGGAGTATCGGGAGATTAAGGCAGAGATGTATGGAGAGATGTATGCGGTCATGGAGAGCCTTGTAGGTCAGGGTTAGTAACTTGAAATGGATTCGCTGGGCAATGGGCGGCCAGTGAAGGGATTGGCAGAGGGAAGAGGCAGAGGAGTAGCGAGGAGAGAGGTGGATAAGACGGGCAGCAGAGTTGAGGATGGATTGAAGGGGAGTAAGAGTGCTGGATGGGAGACCGCAGAGAAGGATGTTGCAGTAGTCTAGGCGGGAGATGATGAGGGCGTGGACCAGCATTTTTGTAGTATCGAAGTTGAGGAATGAGCGGATTCGTGAAATATTTTTTAGGTGGGGGCGGCAGTAGAGGTGAGGGTTTGGATGTGCGGTTTGAAGGACAAAGTCAAGGGTTATCCCAAGGCAGTCGACTTGCGGGATCGGTGAGAGTGTAGAGCCATTGACTGTAATAGAGAGATCAGGTGGAGGGATGGAGGGGACAGTGAATACATACACATGCTGCACTATACAGTTTTTTAATTTGCAAAAATTTGGGAAGGCGCATATTATCTTTCCATTTCACAAATACTTGCTCTTTTGTGTGGTTTGATCACATAAAATATCAATAAATTACATGAATTTGTGGCTGTAACTTTTAAAAATTTGCAAAAGGTCAAGGGGTGGGAAGACTTTTGCAACCCATTGTACTGAGAATTAAAAACCACAAAATTTTGAGCCTGAAACTACACAGGGCTGGACATTCCCAGGCTCTATAGCAGACCTGGGCAAAGTACGGCCCGCGGGCCGCATCCGGCCCTCCAGCCGTTGGATGCGGCCCGCGGCGTACGATGCCCCGGTCTGCTAATTGTAGCGCTGAAGCCCGCCGCGGGCCGGGTAAATTTCTGAGAGGGGCCCCGCGGGCCCTCAGCACTACTATTGCTGGTGAATTAGGTAGCGACGCGATGAACTCCGCTCACCGCGCCGCTGCCTCTCCTGGGCAGTAATAACTGTGTGCGGGCCCAGGAGCTGACGGAGGAGCGTCCCGGCGCGGCGGCATGACGTCATCACGCCCACCAGCCCGGGAAGCTCCTCGGATAGAAGATGAGCACGCTCGGCCGGGAAGCAGGTAAGCCAGAGTGAGTATCAGTGTTTGTTGTTTTTTTAAATTTTTGGGCCCTTAAAAATTTTATACCTGCTGTGGGGAAACCCTATTCTATACCTGCTGGGCAACCTGACTATTACCGCCTGGGGGCCCCCCAAAAAAATTAAAACCCTTTTATACGCCTGGGGACACACTAACTTAACCCGCTGGGGGCCACCTAATATATTTCCCGGGCCCCTGTTTTTTTTTACAAATAAAATTATATATCCCGCCTGGGGACACCCTAATTCTTATACCTGCCTGGGGGGAAAACCAACTATCTCTGTCCCGAGGGGAACATCTTTTATTTACTGCCTTGGGACACACTCTATCTAATACCTGCCCTGGGGACACCCTAACTATTATCTGCCTGGGGACACACCTAACTATTTTTTTGTTATAACTGTATTGCTGAGGAGGCCGCCGCGGGCGTCAGTTGCTACATTACTGGGATTTAGAGCGAAGCGTTGTACTCCTCTCACCACGCCGCTGCCTCTCCTCGGCGCACACAGAGTATCATATCTTGCCAACTCTACCATTTTTGGCGGGGGGGTCCCGCTTTTGGGTCCCCTTCCGCCCTCCACGGGGGGAGTTGGCATTACCTACCTTTAAAAATGGCCGGGGGTCCTTTATATTGGCCGCGGCGGACAGCGAGTTGCGCTAGTGCGCTACTCCGGCGCCGCCGGGCGCTCCTACAGGGGGGTGAAAGCGGCGCTGGCGCCCGCTTCACCGCCCCGGAGTCTGCTGTGCAGGAGGAGGTGGAGGATCGCTCCCTCTCCCACCCTCCCCTGTTGTCCGCCCTTCCCCATGCGCCGGTAGTTGTGCGCCGACTATACAGGCTCAGCGGCGCAGGGGGAAGTGACGCGCGGCTGCAGGGGAGTGGACGCGCGGCTGCTCTCACTTCCCCCTGCGGCCGTCTGAGGAGATCGGTCCGGAGATGGCAGACGCCTGCAGGAGCTGGTTTGAGTAAGTGGATTTTATTATTTATTTTTATTAGCTATAGGTGGGGGGGGGGGGGGGGGGCTCTGCCTGGAACAATAGGGGCATACCTGGCAACAGAGGGGACATCTACCTGGCAACTCAGAGGGGCACTAACTGGCTCAACTATGGGGGGCACTACTCTGGCAACAATGGGGGCTCTCCTGGGCAACAGAGGGGGCACTACCTGCAACAGAAGGGGGACACTCCTACCTGGAAAACATTGGGGGCACTACCTGCCAAAACAGGGGGCCACTACCTGGCAACAGATGGGGACATCACCTTGGCAACAGAGGGGGACATCTACCTGGCAACAGAGGGGGCACTACTGGCAACAATGGGGGGGCACTACCTCGGCAACTGAGGGGGCACTACCTAGCAACAGAGGGGGGCATCTACCTAGCAACAAAGGGGGCAATTCCTTGGCAACAAATGGGGGCACTACCTGGCACAATGGGGGCATACCTGCAATAGAGGGGACATCTACCTGGCAACAGAGGGGGCAATCTACCTGGCTACAGAGGGGGACTACATGGCAACAATGGGGGCACTACCTCGGCAAAACAATGGGGGGAACTACTGGCAAAACAGAGGGGACACTACCTTGGCAACAGTGGAGGCATTACATGGCAACAGAGGGGGCACTAGCTGGCAAAAATGGGGGCACTACCTGGCAAAATGGGGGCACCTACCTGGCAACAATGGGTGGCCTTACCTGGCAACAGAGGGACATCTTACCTGCAAACAGAGGGGGCATCTACCTGGCAACGAGGGGGCACTAGCTGGCAACAGTGGGGGCCACTAGCTGGCAAACAATGGGGGCACCTACCTTTGCAACCATGGGGGGCACCGACCTGGCTAACAAAGGGGGGCAACTACCTGGCTACAGAGGGGAATCTACTTGGCTACATGGGGGCATCTACCTGTGTAAGGGCCACTACTGCTTATGGTGGGGTTACTACTGGCTATAGGGCATCTAACTGGCTTTCCTTCCAAAAGCCGTTTATGTTTGAGCTGTTATGTGGGTGGGTTGTCGGCTTTTTGAAGGGGGCATGACATACTGGAAAGATGGGCGTGTCCATGCAAATTTTTGCCGCGTCGCGCTTAGCGCGCCGCCGTCTAAAGTCTCCTACTTTTTCATTTTCAAAAGTTGGCAACTATGAGAGTAATAACTCTGTGCGGGCCCAGGAGCTGAGGGAGGAGGTGCCCGGGCGCATGACGTCCATACGGTGCCCACCAGCCCGGGAGCTCTGGACTGAAGGATGAGGGCTCGGCCAGGAAAGCAGGTAAAGCCAGGGTGAGTATCTGTGTTTTTGTTTTTTTTTTTGGCCATAAAAACTATAGACCTGCCTGTGGAAGCCCTATGGATATACTGTCTGGGGACACACCTGACATATATACCTGCCTGGGTCACCACCTGGACTATATACCTGCCTGGGGGGACACACCTGACTATATACCTGCCTGTGGGAAGCCATATCTCTATACTGCCTGGGGACACATCTGACTATGATACTGGCCTGGGGATTAAATCTGACTATTTATACCTGCCTGGGGACACCACTGACTATATACCTGCCTAGGGACTCACCTGACTATATACCTGCATGGGGACTCACTATCATTAAATCTGCCTGGGACACACTGACTATATATCTGCGCTGGGGGGAACACACCGAATATTTTATCTCCCGGGGGACACACCGCTATATACCTGCCTGGGGGACACCCCTAACTTTTTTCCTGCCTGGGCCCCCCTAACTATATCCTGCCGGGGGGGACACACATGACTATATATCTCCCCGGGGGGACAACCTGCTTTTATCCCTGCCGGGGACAATCTAATTATCTATAAAACTGCCTGGGGAAAACACCTAACTTTTTACCTGCTGGGGACAAAACCGAACTATTTACCTGCCGGGGGGCCAAAACCTAACTATATATTCCCGGGGGAAACCACACCAAACTATCTATTTTCCCTTTGCCGGGGGGACACCCCAAAAAATATCTTTTATACCTCCCTGGGGGCACCCCAAACTATTTTATCTTTTACCTGCCTGGGGACCCCTAACTATCTTTTTCCCTCCCTGGGGACACACCAAATCTTTATTGCCTGGGGACAAACCTGACTAAATACCTCCCTGGGGCCCAACCAAAAACTTTTTTCCTCCCTGGGACAACCCCTAATTTATTTACCTGCCGGGGGAAAACCACCTGATATATATTCCCGGGGGGACACACAGGGTTTTTATACCTGCTTGGGGACAATCTAACTATTATTTTCCCTGCCGGGGGAACATACCTAACCTAAAATCCCGGGGGGAAAAACCCTAACTTTTATCCCTCCCTGGGGACAACCTAACTTTTATTTTGCCTGGGGACACTCCAAACCTATCTATATACCTCCCTGGGGAAACACCAAACCCTTTCTTTTATCCCTGCCTGGGGACACAAAAACTTTCTTTTTCCCTGGGGGGGACAACCAAAATTATCTATATCCCTCCCTGGGGCAAACCTAATTTTATAAAATCTGCCTGGGGAAACACCTAAAAAATATTTTTTGCCTGGGGACACCCTAACTATCTCTATACCTGCCTGTGAGGACCCTTTTAAAAAGTTTTTAAAACCTGCCTGTGTGAAGTTACTTTAATATATACCTGCCTGTATGGACCCCTAACAAAACTAGATACCAGCCTGAGGGGAGCTGTACCAAATCTATATACCTCCCTTTGGGGAGCTGTACTTTCTATATTCCTCCCGGGAGGGGGCTGTCCCCTATCTATTTTTCCCCTCCCTCAGGGGAGCTTTTACCTTTTCTAATACCTCCCTCAGGGGAGCTGTACCAAATCAAAATTACCTCCCTGAGGGGAATATAACTTTCTTATACCTGCCTCAGGGGAGCTATACCTACCCTATATTACCTGCCGGGAGGGGAGCTGTAGTATCTTTTATCCCCTCCCTGGGGGGAGCTGAAACCAAATCTATTACCTCCCTGAGGGGACTGTACCTACCCTTATAAAACTGCCTGAGGGGAGCTGTCCCATCTATATCCCTTGCCTGAGGGGAGCTGTCCCTTATCTATTTTCCTGCCGGGAAGGGGATTTTTGAAACCTTTTTATTAACCTGCCTGCTGGGGAAACCTATATCTATTTTCCCTGACTGAGGAAGTTTGTATATACCTGCCTTACTGTGTCCAATCAGTTTATATGCAGGTATATGATCATCCCCCAGTAAAAGGTTTCCACAAAAGATAAAACCCCCCAAAAAATATTTTTTTTTTCCCCCTTCAAACCTTTTTTTATTAGTCCGGCCCCCCAATACCATCGCACTTTCCCATGCGGCCCCATGGGAAAATTAATTGCCCACCCCTGCTCTATAGTATCCCCTAAGCATTATCAGCGTTAAAGGGCTCTTATGGCCCCAGCACAGCACAGGACTACAGAGCAATGCATAAACACAAGGGGCCCACAGAGCAATGCAAGCACAGGACTTTCGGGCAATGCCCAGCCCCAGGGGCTACAGAAACAATGCCCCCAGCACAGGACTACAGAGCAAGCACGCACAGGGTTTCAGAGGCAATGCACAGCACAGGACTACAGAGCAAAGCCCCAGCACAGGGGGTTTCAGAGCCCTTTACAGCACGGATACGAGCCCCGAAAAGGACTACCTGGCACAGCCCCAAAGGGCTACAGAAACAATGGGAAAAGCCAGGATACAGAGCAATGCACAGCACGGGCTTCAGTGTAATGAAAAGCACAAAGGGTACAGAGCAATGCACGCACAGGGGGCTTTCAGAGGGAAAGCCACGTTGCTACAAAATCATCAAGTTTTGACAAATACAGACTTAAAAGGGGTTAATTTTTTTCCCGCTGTTGGTTTTTTTCCCGTTTCAATTATGAGCAAATTTTAAAATTTTTCTTTTTCAAGGTTTTTTTTTTTTTTGGGTTTTTGTGAAATCTGCTTAAAAAAATTGTCCATTTCCAGTCATATGAAATTTTAAGTATTAGAAATTTTTCTGCATATGAAATGAATGACGCATTGAAAAAGAGGAATTTTGTATCCTGCGTGGAAAAAGTGAAAAATTTGTATCTATAGGCAAACTTCCGGGAAATCTAAAAAGGGGCTGGACCTTTAGTAATTTCATCTCCCATAGACAATCCTCTGCTAATGAACAAAAAAACCTCACACCAGGGGGGGTAACTTCCGGGATAGCTGACGGGAGCATTGCCCCCGGGGGCCCCTGCTCTTAGGGGGCCCCGGGGGAGCTTTTTTAAAACGTCTTTTCTACCCGGTTGTCGCCCGGGAAATGAACCCTAAAGTTCATGCCGGCTTTTAAGCGGAAATTGCCTTTTGAAAGTCCGGTCCTTGGCCCGGCATTCAAAAGGCAGGACCCGCCTTTTCAGGGTGGAGGGGGAGGGGGCCGTTTCCTACAGTTTTTTGACTACAGGGCCAGCACTCCCTGGGGGCCCGGCTGGCAACAAACAGAAACTTCCCTATCTTATGGGATGTGTGGGGAATGTGTGCGGGATGTGTGTGGCGTGTGGGGGATGTGTGCGGGATATGTGTAGTGTGTGGGGGGATGTGTGGGGATGTGTGTGGGTGTGTGGGGGTGGGGGCGGGATGTTTGTGGCGTGTGTGGGATGTGTGCGGGATGTGTCTGGCGTGTGTGGGATGTGTGCGGGATGTGTCTGGCGTGTGTGGGATGTGTGCGGGATGTGTGTGGTGTGTGTGGGACGTGTGCGGGATGTGTCTGGCGTGTGTGGGATGTGTGCGGGATGTGTCTGGCATGTGTGGGATGTGTGCGGGATGTGTGTGGCGTGAGAGGGATGGTGTGGTATATGTGTGCCGTGTGTGGCATGTGTGCGGGATGTGTCTGGCGTGTGTGGGATGTGTGCGGGATGTGTCTGGCGTGTGTGGGATGTGTGTGGGATGCGTGTGGCGTGTGTGGCATGTGTGCGGGATGTGTCTGGCGTGTGTGGGATGTGTGCAGGATGTGTGTGGAATGTGTGCAGGATGTGTCTGGCGTGTGCAGGATGTGTCTGGCGTGTGCGGGATGTGTCTGGCGTGTGTGGGATGTGTCTGGCGTGTGTGGGATGTGTGCGGGATATGTGTGGCTTTGGTGGGATGTGTGCGGGATGTGTGTGGTGTGTGTGGGACGTGTGGGGGATGCATGTGGCGTGTGTGGGATGTGTGTGGCGTGTGTGGGATGTGTGCGGGATGTTTCTGGCGTGTGGGATGTGTGTGGGATGCGTGTGGCGTGTGTGGCATGTGTGCGGGATGTGTGTGGCGTGTGTGGGATGTGTGCGGGATGTGTCTGGCATGTGCAGGATGTGTCTGGCGTGTGTGGAATGTGTGCGGGATGTGTGTGGTGTGTGTGGGATGTGTGCGGGATATGTGTGGCTTTGGTGGGATGTGTGCGGGATGTGTGTGGTGTGTGTGGGACGTGTGTGGGATGTGTGTGGTGTGTGTGGGATGTGTGCGGGATGCGTGTGGCGTGTGTGGGATGTGTGTGGCGTGTGTGGGATGTGTGCAGGATGTGTCTAGCGTGTGCAGGATGTGTCTGGCGTGCGCAGGATGTGTCTGGCGTGTGCGGGATGGGGTTGGGATTTTTGCGGGATGTGTCCTTGGCCCGGGGGTGTGGGATGTGTTGGGTTGTGTGGGGGGGGTGTGTGCGGGATATGAGTGGCTTGGGTGGGATGTGTGCGGGATGTGTGTGGCGTGTGTGGGACGTGTGTGGGATGTGTGTGGTGTGTGTGGGATGTGTGCGGGATGTGTCTGGTGTGTGTGAGACGTGTGTGGGATGCGTGTGGTGTGTGTGGGATGTGTGCGGGATGTGTGTGGTGTGTGTTGGATGTGTGCGGGAGTTGTGTGGCGTGTGTGGGATGTGTGCAGGATGTGTGTGGTGTGTGGGACGTGTGCAGGATGTGTGTGGCGTGTGTGGGGTGTGCGGTATGTGGGACATGTGCGGCACGTGTGTGGCGTGTGTGGGATGTGTCTGGCGTGTGTGGGATGTGTGCAGGATGTGTGTGGAATGTGTGCAGGATGTGTGTGGGATGTGTGCAGCATGTGTGTGGCGTCTGCGGGATGTGTCTGGCGTGTGTGGGAAAGTGTTGTTTACACTATTTTTCCAATATTCTTGAAAAGAAAAATGTGATAATTTAATTTTCTTTTTTTTTTTACGGACCATTTTAAAAAAGGGTTTGCCCGCCAGGGTAAAGGTGGGGGGTGAGCCAGACTTTGGTATTGGGTTTTATACTGCCCTTTTATCTATGACCTGCGGGGGAAAAAGAAAACCAGGGTAAAAATGGTTGGGTGAGCCAGAATTGGGTATTGGGGTCTACACTGCCCTGTTTGTATGAAACCCGAGAAGAAAAAAGCCAGGGCCGGGTAAAGGTGGTGCCTGGAAACCAGAATTGTTTGGGATTTGCTTACACTGTCCCGTAGTATGACCGAGAAAAAAACAGCCAGGGGTAAAGGTGGTGCCTGAGCCGATTTGTGGTATTGGCTTTTTACATGCCCTGTTTTGTATGAAACCGCAGAAGAACAGACCAGGGTAAAAGGGGTGCCCGAGCCCGGGTTGTGGTATTGGGGTTTACAATGCCCTGTATGGGATTTAACCCGCAGGAAAAAAAAAAACCAACCAAAAAGGGAAGGGATGGGGTGAGCCCCGACTTGTGGCATTGGTCTACACTTCCCCGTATGTATGACCTGCCCGAAGGAAAAAGCCAGACTGGGGTTTAAAAGGGGGTGGGCCCGAGCCAGGCTTGTGGTATTTGGGTTTTCGTGGCCTGTATGTATGACCCGCCCGAAGAATAGGGCCCGAAAAGGGTTAAAAGGGGGTGCCTGAGCCAGGCTTGTGGTATTGTCTGCACTGGGCCCCGTATATATGAATGCAGAAGAAAAGACCAGGGTAAAAAGGGGGTTGCCTGAAACCAGGGCATGTGGTATTGGTCCCAAAACTGTCCTGTATTTTGCCCGCAGGGAAAAAAGCCCGACCAGGGGTTTAAAAGGGGGTGCCTGGCTAGATTTTGGTATTGGGGTATATATGCCTTTATCTATGCTACGGAAGAAAAAGCCGAAAGGGTTTAAAGGTTTGGGGCCTGGCCCGGGCTTGTGGTATTGACTTACCCCTGCCCCGTTTTATGACCTGCAGAAGAAAAAGCCAGACCAGGGTAAAGGGGGTGCCTGAGCCAGACTTGTTTTTTTGGCTTACATGACCTGTTTTTGTAACCTGCAGAAGGAAAAAGACCCGGGGAAAAGGGGGTGCCTGAGGGCCCGGACTTTTGGTATTGGCTCTACCCCTGCCCTTTTATGTTTTTGACCTGCAGAAAAAAAACCAGGGTTAAAAAGGGGGTGCCTGGCCCGGGCTTGTTGGGGGGGCTATTCAATGCCCTGTTGTATGCTACAGAGGGCAGCCAGACCAGGGTAAAGGGGGGTGCCTGAGCCAAAACTTGTGTTTTTGGTTTTTACACTGCCCCGTATGTATGACCTGCAAGGGAAAAACCGCCAGACCCGGGTAGAAAGGGGGTGCCTGAGCCGACTTTTGGTAATTTGGGTCTACAATGCCCTGTTTTTTATGGACCGCAGAAGAAAGAAAAGGGTAAAGGGGGTGCCTGGGGCCAAAGGTTGTAATACTGGCTTACACTGCCTGTATGTAGACCTGCGAAAAAAAGCCAACCCAGGGTAAAGTTGGTGCCCCGAAACCAGACTTGTGGTATTGGCTTACACTGCACCCGGGATGTATGACCTGCAGAAGAACCCGCCAAAAACCCGGCAAAGGGGTGCCTGAGCCAAACTTTTGGGATTGTCTCTACACCTTTCCCCGTTTTGTATGACCTGGGAGAAGAACAGACCAGGGTAAAAAGGGGGTGCCTGAGCCAGCTTGTGGTTTGGGGTTACACTGCCGGGATGTATGAAACCTTTCGAAGAACAGTCAGACCAAGGGTTTAAAAGGGGGTGCCTAAGGCCCCGAATTGTGGTATTTTTCTACACTGCCCGTATGTATGACCTGCGAAGGCAGCAAGGGGAAAGGTGATTTCCTGAGCCCAGACTTGTGGTATTGGCTCAAAACTGGGCCCCGTATGTATGACCTGCAGGGAAAAACAACCGGGTAAAGGTGGTGCCTGAGTGACTTGTTTGGGATTGGTTACACTGCCCTGTTTGTATGGCCTGCAGAAGAACAGCCAGACCAGGGTTTAAAGGGGGGTGCCTGAGCCAGGGCTCGTGGTTTGGGGTCTACACTGTCCCCGTAGTATGACCCGCGAAGAACAGACCAAAAAGTAAGGTGGTGCCTGAGCCGAAATTGTGATATTGGCTTTATTTCTGCCCTGTATGTTTGCCCCGCAGAAAAAACAGACCGGGGAAAAAGGGGGGCCCGAAACCAGACTTGTGGTATTGGGTCTACATGCCCTGTATGTAGACCCGGAAGAAAAAGCCCGGACCAAAGGGAAAGGGGGTGGGTGAGCCAACTTTTGGTAATTTGGGTCTACACTGTCCTGTATGTTTTGCCTGAAAAAGAACAGCCAGAGTTTAAAGGGGGTGCCTGAGCCCGGGTTTGATTTTTGGCTCTATACTGCCCTGTATGTATGACCGGGGAAAGGAAAAGACCAGGGTAAAGGTGATTCCCGAGGGGAAAACTTGTGTTTTGGTTTTACACTGCCCCTTTTTGTATTTACCAAACAGAAGAAAAGAAAAAAAACCCGGGGTAAAGGTGGTGCCTGAGCCCGATTGTGGTATTGGCTTACCCCTGTCTGGGATGTATGACCGCAGAAGAACAACCCCGGTTAAAAGGGGGTGCCCGAGAAAAGGGTTGGGTATTGGCTCCCACCCCTGGGCCCCGTATGTTTGTTTCAGAAGAATTTGCCCGACCAGGGGTTTAAAAGGGGTTTCCTTAGCCAGAATTGTGTTAAATTTGGGTTACAATGCCCTGTAGTATGACCTGCAGAAGAAAAGGCCAGGGGAAAAAGGGGGTGCCTGAGCCGGACTTGTGGTATTGGCTTAAAACCCGTCCTGTATGTATGACCTGCAGAAGAAAAAAGCAAGGGCCAGGGTAAAAAGGTGGGGTCCTGAGCCAAATTGTGGTATTGGCTCTTTCCCCTGTCTGGTATGTATGCCTGCAGAAGGAAAAAAGGGCCAGGGTAAAAAGGGGGTGCCTGAGCCCAAAATTGTGGTTTTTTGGCTCTTTCACTGTCCTTTTATGTATGACCTGAGAAGAAAACAGAAAACCCGGGGGAAAGGTGGTGCCTTTAGCTAGGGCTTTGGTTTTTTGGCCCCTAACTGCCCTGATGTTTTTGGAAAAACCCGGGGAAGGGAAAAGACCCGGGGAAAGGTGGTGCCTGGCCAGAAATTGTGGTATTGGCCCCTTTAAAAAAACTGCCCCGTATGTTTGACCGCAGAAGAACAGACCAGGGTAAAGGGGGTGCCGAGCCCCGGACTTGTGGTATTTTCTTACACCCGCCCTGTATGTATGGAAAACCCGAAAAAGAAACAGGCCAGGGTAAAAAGGGGGTGCCTGAAAACCCGAAATTTTTGGTATTGGCTCGACACGCCCCTGTTTTTGGGATGGGAAAACCCGCAGAAGAAAAGAAACCCGGGTAAAGGTGGTGCCCGGCCAGGACCCTTTTGGATTGGTCTACACTGCCCTGTATGTTTTGAATGCAAAAAGAAAAGGGCCCGGGTAAAGATGGTGCCTACCCCAAAAAAAATTCTTTCCCTTACACCCCCCCCCCTTTATTTATACCCCCCCAAAAAAAAAAAAAAAAAAAAAACAAACAAAAACCACCCCCCCCCCCCCCCCCCCCCCAAACCCAACAAAAAATAAAAAAAATTTTTTCCCCCCCACCCCCCCCAACCCCCCCCCCCCCCCCCCCCCACCCTTTTTGGAAATTTGCTCCAGGGCCGGGACGACGGGGGAGGCCAAAAGGGAGGGGGACCGCCTAGGGCGCCTTCCCCAAGGGCCCAAACCCTAAGGGGGGGCCGTCAGGGCCCGACCCTTTGCCGGGCTCCAGGGTGGGGTTTTCCGTGGGCCCGAAGGGAACCCGGGGGTCTTTGTGACCGCTTCTGCGGGCGGAGCAAGGCTCCCCGCCCGCGACGTGTCGGGCCCGCTCCCCCGGGGATCGTGGGTCCCCCGGTGAGCTGAAAAAAGGGGCCGACACGCCCGGGGCCCTCGGGTCCTCATAGGGGCCCCCTGCGCCCAGCCGGCAGCTCGGGAATGGGCGTGATGTCATGCGTCGCTTTTTTCCCCCCCCCCCCCCCCCCCCTCCCCCCCCCCCCCCCCGGGCGCCCCAACGCGTCACAGGCCGTGCGCCCGGGGTGCCGGGGGGGGCGCGGCTGAAGAGGACAGAAGAGGGAGGCGCCCGGGAAATTTGGGGAAGTATTTAATGTTGGGTTTTTTTTAAAATTGGGTGCTGTGGCCCCCTATATCCCGCCTGGGGGGCCCCCATAATGCCTGGGCCCGCGGCCCCCTAAATTGGGCCCGCCTGGGCCCCTATAATGCCCCCCCCTTTCCTGTGGGCCCCCCTTTTAAGGGCCTTTCCCGCGGCCCCCCATTTCCCGCCTGGGCCCCCCATATTGCCTGCCTGGGGCCCCCCCAAAAGCCTTTCCTCGCGGGGCCCCCCATAAAGGGCCCGCCTGCGGCCCCCATAATGCCTGCCTGCGGCCCCCCATAATTTCCTGGCGGGGGCCCCCTTTTAATGCCTGCCTGCGGCCAAAATTTCCTGCCTGCCCGGGCCCCCCATTATGCCTTTCCCCGCGGCCCTTTAATGCCCGTGCGGGGCCCCTATAATGCCCGCCTGCGGCCCCTTTAAAGCCTGCCTGCGGCCCCCTATAATGCCCGCCCTTTTTTTTTTTTTTTTTTTTTTTTTTGGGGGGGAAAAAAAAAAAAATTTTTTTTTAAAGGGGGGGGAAAAAATTTTTTTTTTTAATTGTTTTTTTAAATTTTTTTTTTTTTTTTTTTAAAAAGGGGGTTTTTTTTTTTTTTCCCCCCCCTTTTTTGGGAAATTTGGTTTTTTTAAAAAAAAAAAAAGGGGGTTTTTTTTGGGTTTGGGGGGGGGGGGGGGGTTTTTTAATTTTTTTTTTTGGGGGTTTTTTTTTGGGGGGGTTTTTTTTGGGGAAAGGGGGGAAAAAAAGGGGGGGTTTTTTTTTTTTTTAAAAATTTTTTTTTGGGGGGGGGTTTTTTTTTTTAAATATTTTTTTTAAAAATTTTTTGGGGGGTTTTTTTTTTTTTTTTTAAAAAAATTTTGGGGGGGGGGGGTTTTTTTTTTTTTTTTTCCCCCCTTTTTTTTTTTTGGGGGGTTTTTAATTTTTTGGGGGGGTTTTTTTTTTTTTTTTTAAAAATTTAAGGGGGGGCCCCCCTTTTTTTTTTTTTAAACCTTTTTGGGAAAATTTTCCCCCCCCCAAAAAAAAAAAAACCCCCCAAAAATTCCCCCCCCAAAAAAACCCCCGGCCCCTTTTTTTCCCCCCCAAAAAAATTTTTTTTTTTTTTTCCCCCCAAAACCCCCCCCCAATTTTTTTTAAAAAAAAACCCCCCACCAAAAAAAAAAAAAAAACCCCAACCCCCAAAAAAAAAACCCCCAAACCCCCAAAACAAAAAAATTTCTTTCCCTTTTTCCCCCCCTGGGAAAGGGGGGTTTCCCCCCCCCTTCCCCCGGGGGGCCCCCCCCCCAAGGCCCCACCCCCCCGGGCCCCCTTGGGCCCCCTTAACCCCCCCCCCCCCGGGGGCCCCAGGCCCCCCCCCCCCCGGGGCCCCCCCCCCCGGGGCCCCCCCCCCCCCGGGGGGGGCCCTTTTTTTCCCCCCCCCCCCCCGGCCTGGGGGGCCCCCCCCGGGGGCCCCCCCCCCCCCCCCCCCCGGGGCCCCCAACCCCCCCCCCCCCCCGGGCGCCCAACCCCCCCCCCCCCCCGGGGGGCCCCCTTTCCCCGGGGGGGCCCCCCCCGGGGGGCCCCAACCCCCCCCTTGGGGCCTGTAGCCCCCCCCCCCCCCCCCTTTATTTTTTTTGGGCCCCCCCCCTCTTTTTTTTTTTTTTTAAAAAAAGGGGAAATATCTATATTCCGGGCCTAACTGAGGGGCATATCTATATACCTGTCTGACTAAGGGGGGTTTTATACCCATAATTAAGGAGTTACCCGGAAAAGTGAGGAACTAAGTTTTTTTTGTCCAAATCCTCAGGGGCGAGTTTTTGGCCGGGGGCAATCAGCATGAAGGGGTGAACCGGATGGAGAAGAAAAAGGGAAAATTTAAAAGACGCGATCAGAAAAAACGTCTCCGGTGAGTCACTAAAAAGTAACGTCAAATGTAATCCCTTTATGTTTTGGGAGGTCTACATACAATAGTATCTTCCCTTTATGGTCACTGTATGGCGGTGGTATATGTTAAAAAGAAACCCGTGTACAGCTGGTTGTCAAAATGTGGGGGTCGTGTTCGGTTAGGGGCTGGCAGGATTATTTTAAACCTTTTAAATAGTAAAGGTTTTTTTGGGGCCCTTTGGGTTTTGTAGGGTGTTTTTAGTAACCCAAACATTCGTCTGGGAAAATTTGCTCCCTGTATCGGGGATTATTTAGTGACTGTTATTTAGGGGGGGGTTGCAGGGCATACGGAGGGGAGCGATTTTGGAAAAAAGCAAAAATTTTTCAGGGGTGATTTTTTATTGTGGGGTGGGCTGCTGAGGAGAGGAAGGGGGGGCTATGTGGAATTTTGCCCGAAAATTAGTGGGCAGGACCTGGCGCAGGGGTGAGAGGAATTTGTGTGTGTGTGGGGGGGGGGGGGGGGGTTGTTTTTTGGAGGAGGGGGGGGGGGCCTTTTGGGTGTAATCGCCCGGGCCCAAAATTTCCTTGTCCCCGGCCCCGATTGGCTCTACACTGCCCCGGGATGTATGACCTGCCCGAAGAACAGACCAGACCGGGTTTAAAGGGGGTGCCTGAGCCCCGAAATTTTTGGGATTGGCTTTCCCCTGCCCCGTATGTTTGACCTGCAGGGAAAAACAGCCCGGGTAAAAGGGGGTGCCCGGGCCAGACTTGTGGTATTGGCTCTTTTCCTGCCCGTTGTTTGACCCGGGAGAAGAAAAGACCAAGGGGGAAAGGTGGTGCCTGAGCCCCGACCTGTGGTATTGGCTCTACACTGCCCTGGTTTTATGACCTGCAGAAGAACCCGACCAGGGTAAAAAGGGGGTTTCCTGAGGGCCCGGGTTGTGGTATTGGCTCCCCCACTGCCCTTTTATGTAGGGGCCCGCGAAGAAAAAGCCGAACCCGGGTAAAAGGGTTTGGGGCCCAGCCAGATTGTGGTATTGGCTCCCACACTGCCCTGATGTATGAAAAATGGAAGAACAGCCCCGACCGGGTAAAGGTTTGGGGCCTGAGCCGGGTTGTGGTTTTTGGCTCTACACTGCCCCCGTTTGTATGACCTGCAGAAGACAGACCAAAGGGGAAAAAGGGGGTGCCTGAGCCGACTTGTGGTATTGGGGTCTTTCACTGCCCTTTGTTTGACCCGCAGAAGAACAGACCGGGTAAAAAGGTTGGTTTTCCTGAGCCCGACTTGTGGTTTTTGGTTTTACACTTCCCCCCGTATGGGATGACCTGCAAAAAGAAAAAGGAACCCCGGGGGGAAAGGTGGTGCCAAAACCGATTGTTTGGGATTGGCTTACACTGCTCTGTGTGTAAGGGCCCGCTGAAAAAACAGACCAGACCAGGGTAAAAGGGGTGCCTTTAGCCAGATATCTATCTATCTATCTATCTATCTATCTATCTATCTATCTATCTATCTATCTATCTATCTTTCACTGTATGAATGCTCTATACTCTCTATACAACTCGAGCTGTTATTATTTATCCAGAATGCACCTTGACATGGAGCTGATAGACTGAATATGCAGTGAATCTATTCTTCATGCTGAAAGCTTTGTTAATCTTTTAAATAACACTTTTATAAGTCATTTGAACTCCGCGCGGCTCTGGAGATGGAATAGTAACGGTGGCGCGGTGGATATTAAGAGCCCAGAGTGCGGGCCGTGAATGAAATATCAGTAAAAGTTAATACTTTAAAACAAATGGAGCCATTTTTGATTATAGGTAAGCGCTCCTACAATTTAATGTAAACTCCAGATATAAAATCCGTCATTTAGGAGAAGGTCACGGTGATTGAAAAAGAGATTTCAGCATAAATTTCAGGCAGCGAGTTCACTTAAGTTCAAGCAATTGAATGTCCCGGTGAAATAGGAGACGGCTTATCGCTGGCATCTACAGATCGCGGAGATAGCGGCTGGAGTGACTCATAATCTCCGAGCCGCCGTCCCCGGTTATACAATGATACGTAACAGATACTCGCAGCCACATTCTGCTTTCGTTCCCTCTTTTCTTACTTTTTTTTTTCTTACAGACATTTGTACTTTCTCCATTGAAGGAATCGCTGATAATCTCAACTTGTGGCGACAATTGTCATTACTAAGAAAAATCTAAAACACTCTTCTTGGCTTTTCAGATTTGCTATGGAAACTATATGTAATAATAAGCAACAGCCCACCTCAAGCACATACAATGTAGCCCTGGAGGAACCCGAGTGCATGTTCATACAATGTCTCAGTGGTAAAAATGATGCTGAGTACATTACAAATGCTGCCAGAAGACAAAGGTGAACAAAAGATGTTTCGCAAATATTATATTATTATCCCGTACTGATCGGGGTTTAAACCTGTATTTACT